>PVIR01038172.1:0-14742 GCA_004026965.1 Petromus typicus
GAATTTTAGATGAGAGCAGAAACTAACTGGCATTTGTGCCTCTTGGTTGTGTGTGCTCATTTCTGTTAGTGCTCAGCTCAACTGGCAACTTCTCCCAAGTTTTCTCTGATCTTTGCAGCATAAAGGAAATTTGACAATCATAAAGCCAGTGAAGTCATCGCCGTTAACTTTATTTATTATTTTTAGCAATAAAATGCTATTTAATCAATTGCAAGCTCTCAGAGGCAACATTTTGATTAACCCCCCCCCCCATTGGGCCAAACGCTGATGCTTTGGCATCACGGATGCTCATAAAAGGTTTGCTGAATGGGATGACTTTGTTTTCTTTTCCTAACCCTATAATGAGAGATATTATGATGCAATTCTTTTTTATTCTGGCTATGATTATAAGGAGCAACCACAAAAATCCTTCCACAGACCTCACCATTAGATACAGCAGTCCCAGTGTAAAACGTCTAAAACCAAATCTGGAAAGGACATTGTGTATTGATGCTAGGAATCTCCGAATGCTTTGGCTTCAAATACTTTCCACTGTTTTTCTCCTTTTATTAAATGAAATCTTTTCATGTTCTAGCTCTAAGAGAGATTAAGCACATTCAGTCTAATTATGCAACCTACTGGCAAAAGCAATCTAAATGTGAAACACTCTGCTGGTTGTATTTCACAGTTGCCATTGGAGACAGGGACAAGTTTGGAAAACTGCAAAGTCAAGTCTGAGCCTTGGCATTGTACTGCCTCAGAGGGAAAGCATTTCCAGAGTCTGTTCTTTCTTTCTTCCCTCTTTTATGCATGCTGCTTGTGTCCAGTCCAGTTGGTTTCTTCAAAGAACTAGAAATTAATGCATTAAGGTGGGAATATTACAGACAATCAAAAACTGAATACAAGCTCTCAAAGTTATGTAAAACAATTAATAAACAAAACTCAACTTGCTGGGGAATCCTGAGACTTGATATTTTCTGTAGATAGTTAAAACATAATTTGTCTAATGCTCCTCATTACTAGTTACTATGATATTTAAAACCTCCCAAACTCATATATTCACAGAAGCTACTCAGGTTAGCAATCCTGCCTTGTAAACTATAGTTATTAGCTGCACATTTTGTTTCTTACCCATGATAACATGGTGTATTCAAGTACAGAAGAGTCAGTGTACTAGTTGCAAAACAAACTTCTTAATTATTTTTATTTACTTTTTATTAAAAAGTTAAACTGCACTTTCTTTCTAAAAATAATTGTTCTGAATATTTTGAATCATATTCTGGATGTATCTGACAGCTCTGAAACATTTTGGAAGTGGAAAAGAGGATGCTGGCATTGGTGTACAGAGTATTAAAATGCACAAAACAGTTTCCCTGGAACGAGAGTGCTCAGCCATGGAAAGCCAGCCAGTAAGACCTGTTTCTTTTTCCGCTTCTCTGCAGGCTCCCACGTGCATTATCTGATTGGAAAGCCTTCACAGCTGATGGACAGGTATGGCCAACCCCCTCAGGACAGCTCTTTGTTGCAGAAACTGAGCTCTGTGTTAACCTCTCTGTCAACTCTGAGTACTCAAGCATTGATTTAAACAGCTTGGGCTGTTTTTCTGAGCTCCTACCCTCACAGCAGGGCTTACATTAATGTGCTCTGTAAGTAGTAGGCAGGCGAGAGTTCTATCCTTTCCCTTCTGGCTGGGGGTGTTGAAGTCCCAGCATGCCTTGATTCAGGTCCCCCCATGGGGTGGCTTAAATATTCTCTAATTTACACAGATCTTGAAATCATTAAAAATCTGATTTCTACATTTGATTTCACACCTTCCATTTGTACTATTAATCTCCACCCAAGTCCTCCCAGCTGGAATCCCAGAGATTCCCAGCTATAGGATTAGCTTTGACTACTTGCTTTCACTTATTTATTTATTCCCTTATCCAGACATCTCTCCCCACCTCTATTCAGCAAACAGATAGTTAACCACATATCAGTCAAATAAGAGGAGTAGGGATAGCCCAGTTTATGGGAATCCTCTAGTTTACTGAGGTTAGGGAATATGGATCTAGTAAAATTCAAAAGAGAAATAAGGTAAATTATACAAAGGAAAGGTTCACACTATAGATTGGGAGTGGGGTGGAAAGATTTTCCCCCAGAACAATCCCAGCTTGTCTGGTTGGAGATTTGGGGGAAGAGTTAGAATTGTAAGTAAAACAAGTATGACAAGAATACATAATGAATAGGAATAAGACGGTGGAATGATCTGGAGGAGCCTTGTGTATGATATTAAAAGTTCTGATCACAGATGAAGAAATTATTAAGGACCTTAATGTGTGGCAGTGAAATACTTTGACTTGAGATTACCTTTAAGGATCAACTAGACTACTAAATAGAGAAAGATTAAATTAAGAATGAGATGGACAATACTAGTTCCGCTGTAGATGCAGGTGGGGATTGGTAGGGGGTAAGCATACACAGTAGCAGATAGATTTGAGAGACTTTCCAAGGTAGGTGGATCCGCTGGGCACTGAGTATGGAATGTGAACAAGATTCCAGGACTGCAGAGCCTTGTACTGGTGCGGTCATATGGGAAGAGGAAAACGATAGGAGAAGCTTCCACTGAGCGGAGAACAAGGCTCTTTTGCACATTTTAGATTTGAGACATTTAGCTTGAAATATCCAGTGGGCTCTTGAACGTTTACACCTTAGGTTCAGGGGAACTCTGCATCGTCATTACACATTTATTGGGCACTGGTGTACAGGCAGCAATTGCAGCCGTAGATACAGATGAACTGTCCAGAGGACGGAATGAGGACAAGAAGGGGAGGGCCTAGCACTGACACCAGTTTTCCAACGTTTAATGGTCTGACTAAAGAAAATGAATGGTCATTCGAGAAGCTGTTGGACAATTAGGGAGAAAAGTAAGAGAGAAGAATGAATAGTTTCTGCTCGCCCACACTCCCAGCCATTTTGACATCAGGAGATAATTTCTAGGAATGATAAAATCTAGGCTTCCTTGCCTCTGGCTCACTGTGGGGTCAGCCAGTGAGAGAGCAGACAGATCAGAGGCACCGTCCTGCCTCTCTCCATGACGCTGTGGTTTCACAGCGGCTGTCCTCTCTCAGTCCTCAGATTCCACAGTACCATGAGGAGGTGAGTATTAGAGAATACATGAAATACAAAATAAAATGAAATGAAATATGGATCAATTTTAGGAGACATCTGTGTGGTCTGAATCAGAAAAATGTAGGAATTATTAAACTACAGCAGAGCAGATTAGATTTAATGCTCTCTTTCCCTGGATTGCAGCTTTTGGATCATTTCTGAATGTTTTTCCATGGCCTCTGTATTCTATGAGCACGCTGCAATGTGAGGGACCTTATTTCAATCATTTTGTGATGGAAAAGAAATTTGCAGTTTGAATCTGAGCTGAAAAAGGTCCCCTACTGGGCAAGAACAGAAATGCCACAGTAATTCCTGTCAAGCACCCAGAAGCTCAAGTTTTAACCATTTTAGAACAAATATCAGAGTGATGGGAATGTCTGGAAAGCTGATTGAGAAGGATTAAAATTCCGAGTTCAGTTTGGGCAAATTACTGACTCAGATCCTATCTCAAAAACTGTTCGCGCATGCGTGCATGTGTGTGTATGTGTGTGTGTGTGAGAGAGATGTGTATGTGTGTGGGGGGGTGTGTGCGTGTATGTGTGTGTGTATGTGTGTATGTGTGTGTATGTGTGTATGTATGTGTGGGGGGGTGTGCGTGTATGTGTGTGTGTATGTGTGTATGTGTGTGTGTGTGTGTGCTGGCTCAGTGTAAGGGTCCTGGATATACCCCCAGCACAGCAATCAAACCAACTAAACACTCCAACGAACAGAATAGCACAGGTAACGTGGATATAAAAAATTAGATATATAGAGAGGATGTTACCAAGAGGTAGAAACAGAATTTAAAGCTGGGCTGAGAATTTGAAACCCGACAGACTACAAGTCCAAGTATTTTAGTTCTCTAATTATTTATACACTTTGTCATGTATTATTACACATTATCTATATTATATTATACAGTTTTATGAGATAATCCTAGGAATGTTCACCCCGTGGGAGGGACTGTAGATAATGTGTAGGTGTCTATTTCCTGATTACCCAGTTTTAGTTGACATTCTCTGAATTCTATTCCTCACTACCCCAAACTCTAGCAAGTTCCCTTTAGTTCATCTGAGTTCCCCATCTGGGCTCTTTATAACTAATTGGATGCTCATTTTATACTATTTGACACTTGTACCTAAGCCACATGATATGGAAAAGCATTGAATTTGGCATATATTTATAACATGCATTAGGATATCTAAACAGATTAATACATATGACTGTTACTATTATTATTGTTAATACTTCTATTCTCACTTGTATTTAATTTATCTAATTATTAACAGTAGGTATATAGATTAAAAAATAACTTGGTTAGTCATTGCTGTATGTGGAACTTTGAAAAATATAAAAAATTCATTAAATTATTCAGACCTTGAATCTGCAATGAACACATTCATCACTCTAAAACAGTTTTGTAATTGGAGATAAATATTTAACATCAATTATTTGGTTATATATTGTATCATTCATTAAAGTAAAAGAATCTAGTTTAGTGCCATTTAAATTTACCATTTCCAAAACTTATGAAGATGATAATGATATGTTGATTAAGAAAACAGTTTTGGAGCCAGAGATTTAGCTCAGTGGTTCCACTGTCTTCCTTGCAAGCACAAGGGCCTAGGTTTGATCTCTCTCAGTAATCACATACCACAGTGCCAGGCATGGTGACTCACACCCACCAGAGATCAATATCACATACCACAGTGCTGGGCGTGGTGGCTCATGCCTGTAATCCTAACATTCCGGAGGCAGAGGCAAGAAGATTGCTGCGAGTTTGAGGCTGAGATCAGGGCCAGCCTGAACTACAAAGTAAGACCCGTCTTGAAGAGAAGAAGAAGAAGAGGAAGAGGAGAGGAAGAAGAAGAAGAAGAAGAAGAAGAAGAAGAAGAAGAAGAAGAAGAAGAAGAAGAAGAAGAAGAAGAAGAAAAGGAGAAGAAGAAGAAAAGGAGAAGAAGGAGAAGAAAAGAAGAAGAAGAAGAAAAGGAGAAGAAGGAGAAGAAAAGAAGAAGAAGAAGAAAAGGAGAAGAAGGAGAAGAAAAGAAGAAGAAGGAGAAGAAGAAGAAGAAAAGAAGAAGGAGAAGGAGGAGAAGAGAAGAAAGAGAAGAAGAAGAGGGCAGCAGCAGAGTTTGGAGGAAGAATTTGTAGAACTACTAAAGTATTTCATGTTATCATGACTGGTTAGTGAAACTTTAAAGTTAAACAAGATGAAGTTTTTGTTTGTTTTGTACAATAAATTCAAACTGTTTTTTTTTAAAAGTACAAAATAGAAAGAAAATGCAAAAGGAAAAGTGAAAGGGTAGATGGGGGTAAATGAAGAGAAAGAAAAAAATTGATAGTAAGAAAAGAGAAGGAAACAAAGTTTGTAAATATAGGAGATGGGGTTGTAGGGAGGGTAATGTAAAGGGGAAAATGAGAATCAAAATATATGTATAAAATGTACTAATGTATGTATAAAATGTATCAATAAAAATACAAATCAATTAAACTAAAATACAAATCAAATAAAAAATAAAAATACACGTTTCAGTATGTGATGGTGAAATAGGTATTTTTAGGTAAACCAACAATGAGGAGAATTTGCTGTTAACAGACCTGTACTAAAAAAATGATAAATGAAGTTCTTCAGACTTTATTGAAATTAGATGAAAATTGGATATTTGGAATATATAAAAAAACTCAAAGTGGTAAATATGTGGGTAAGTATATTTTTCTCTTAATTTCTCATGTAATTGTTGTAAGCTAAAATCCTAACATTGCATTAAAGAGTATTCTGTGTGCAGATGAAAAGATACTAAACAATACTGTCATATTGTATCAAGAGGCAAGTGATGTTGTCTTTACTGGGTGATGCTAAATTTGATTATCAGCTTCAGACAAGGCTTGCTAGACTTTTCTGTTGTAAATATACACTTTTATTTCCACTGTTGTTGAGGAATTCATGAGGCTGATATTTGGAAACTTATGTATATAATTTTCTCACAGGATCACAAATAATTGTTTTAGTAACAACAGATGAGCTTTGCCTGAGTCGATTTGTAACTGTGGCTTATAAAGTAGGTTTCTAGTTCTAACTTCTCTATTAGTTGGGACTCGCTAAAGAAGAGTCGCCTTCCCCCCTCCTCTTTCTGAGTATCCCAGCAGGACTCTCCCTGCTGGCCACTCTTTATGGTGTTCCACACTCTGGGTACAGATGGCTAAGCCAAGCAACCTCACTCCTTGTGTTTGGCATAGAAGAGCCCTTTGATAGTTGAATTATACCTTCAACAGTTATCCCTTCAGTCATTTCTTTGTTGAGTTAAATCAGCAGTTTTTCATATTTTCACTCCAAATTTTCTTATTAATACAATTGAAGAGACTGTTTTCTGGAAGTTGGTACCAATTTATGAAACCACTAGCAGTGTCTGAAGCACGAGCTTCTTTGCACTATATTTATTATTCTGTGACAAATACTAAACTGCCATTAAATAAATTACATCTAATCTGTAAATGATTTTGACTTCCTGGAATTGTTATTGATGTTTTTCTGTTTAGACTTTTAATTAACTTCCTCATTCTTAGAGTAGGAAAGATAATTTTCTTGGACCGTCTCATAAACACTCATTGAGAATGTATTTTGCTTTAGGGATTAGAGCTGTGAATGAGAAAGGCAGTTTTATTGTTTCTGGTTCAATAGAAAACAAACATTTAAACATGCAATTATATTACAAAGCACCTGCATTTCAATGAATCTGATATTCTGATGCATTCTGTTTCATCAGAATCTTTTAGCAGAAAGTTTCCAGACAGCTGCATTGTGATTTCCATTTGGTGGTGTGGTTATCAGTTATATGATGCTTTCTAATTTCAGCAGTATTATGATATGAAAAAATATGGATCTTGAAACTGAAGAGATATAGTAGAAAGTATTTTGATAAAAAAGTTGGGCAAGACATCAGAATAATTATGGATTGAGACATTTAAAGTAGAAGACATATTTGTGATGGAAGTCAGATCCACTCTGAAAGTCAAAGGATGAACAAGAATTTATAAGGAGAGTGGGAAGAGTTCTAGGCAGATATTGCTCTTCATGATATTTTCTTCTTTGAAATTGGAGGCCTGGAGACCAATTTTACATTATATTTGCTTTAAGAGCAATATTTTATTATGAAGAATACTAAGTATAATATATAAAGACATAATTTCTTTGTTGAGACATTGGGAAGAAATTTAGTTTTTTGTCTCTTACCTTCCAAACTAGGGAATGGCCAAAAACATGATTTGAAAACTACTGGTCCCAAGATCCTGTCTGGCTCTCATGGTCTAGACTGAAGAGTAATATATTCATTTAGACACTCTCACCTTTGAAAAGACATACAGTGGTAAATGGTAGAGGTGGACAGAAAGTTTGATTCCAAAGCCCACAGCTTTTACTACACGGACTCCACAGTGCTCTTACTATCTTTTCTATTTGTAAAATGGATGTACATTGTAAGGGTATTCAGGAACAAACCACCTCATTTGTTTATGCATGAGTGGTGGGGTGTGTGAAAACCTGGACTCTGTCTCTTACTGCATAGCAAAGTACTTCAAAATGCCATAGCTCCAGACGGTAACAGTTCTACATATCCCATGCCTTTGAGGTTTGCGGATTTAGGCAAGTGGCTGAGATGTTCTTCTGCTCTACATGTGACAAGATCACTAAGTGTTATGTAGCTGGTGGGTGGAACTTGAATAATGTTCCTGAGTCCTTAGTAGGTATGGCTAGAATGTTATATTCTATTGAGCCAAACTCTTCAGAGAAGCCTCAGGCTTTTCCTGTTAGTCTCTCAATCTATGAATGACATTTTTTCCTTAAAACAGAGAAAGTAAAAGCTGCCAATGTCAAAGTTAGAGCTCAGGAGCCAATGCGGGCTCACAGCCTTCATATGCTACTGGTCAAAGCAATAACAGGACCTGTCCATACTTGAGACATTGGAACACGATCCAATCTCCTGAAGACATATACTTCAGAGAAGTTGAGGCCATCTTTCATGTGCCTGAGACAGAGAAAAAAGTTTGTACAGCACAAGCTGCAAGTACACATGGGTGGAGGGCTGCATTTATATTTAATCCTTCCAGTTTCTGATGAGGAAATCAGTGTACATTAGAGGATTTATGAGGCAATTCTTGTAGTCAACCAAATGTGAAGATTATTCTTTATCATTGGAAAAGATAGGCTATATATAAGAGCTGCTACAATCAGTTTAGAGAAATCCCTAGTCTCAGGAAAGGACTTATCTTTAGGGACAGGAAAGGAATGGAAAGGATAATAAAATAACTGAGATGGTAACAATACCTCACTGAATAAAAAGAAAGGGATAGGACTTGAAGGTGGATGCATGGTACCATTGGTATTAAGCATTACAAAGGTAGATTATAGATTTTGGAGTTGTTTAGGGGAAAAGAAAAATGAACTGAATGTAGCCATGACAAGAAAAGGAGAAGGAGCTCTTGAGACAAAAGAAACAGATGGAACTTGGTTTTTTAGACAGAGAAAGAAAGGAATACAGAGTAGCCAGTGGAGGGAAAGATCAAAATAAATGAGGTGAATACGTCTCCAGGAGATGGAACAAAGGCTCAGGACATGGAGGCAGTATTAGGAGCTCACAGAGCTGGGATTAACTGAAAGAAGATCACAGTTAATATATTGCAATTGTACTATAATTCCGGTTGTTTTTGTTATTGTTACTATTATTCCTTCTTAAAAATTTCAGTATTGTTTATTTCAAACTCTTACTTGCTGAATTCCAATCTCACAGCCAGTGATAGGAACCCCTTATTTACCTCCTTTTTGCCTCCAATAGTGAGTTAGATTTCCTCCTCCCATATTAGTGCTGCTTGCTCCAGTGACTTTTTTCCTTCTGAGAAGAAACCGTTTCTTGTCTGTCCTATGCTGCAAACACGATTTGCTTTTACACTGAACTGTTTGCAATTTTATTTCTTTCAATGCACTGTTAAACTTCTCACAAGAGAAGTCTTCATATTTCCAGTTCATTTATTAGCTATTTAAAGCTCCAAAACAGGAAGGGAAAAAACATGCCCTGGAGAAAAAGAGATACCACAGCCAAAGTCGAGCCTGATGGAGCTGGTTATCCACGACAGGAGAAACAGAGATGAAGATGGAGTAGATAAAGCAGATTTATAAAGGTTCATAAGGATTCGATACCAAAGAATGTTGTAAAGATAGAAGGAAGAATCACAACCATGGAGGGGAAGACTACTAAATCTGACAGTATGGAAGATGAAAAAGAGATGGAAAGTGACACTTGGCAAAGGAGAAAGAGAATAAAGAAAATGTGCCCCTACCGTGCACGTGCACTTGAGTGTGTGCACACACACACTTCTGAGGATGATTACTTGTGTGTTATAACAAAGTGATAATATTTTTGAAATTTTTTACAGTTTAAAAATAAATTATAATTTATTACTAAATAGTTCTGTAAGAAATAATCTGTTACTTAATTGCTTTTAAATCAATTAATCTTAACCTAGTTTCCCTGGAAGTGGGTGAGACTACAATGTTAATCCTGGTTGAAATGCTTTTACCTCTTTAGGTCTTCCCAGGAATCCAGAAGGTGTATGTGGTGCTTAGAAAATAAAGCAGGATGTCAAATCTCTAGTTCATGGTGGCTGCTGCTTGTAGCACAAGCACCCATGGACCCTTAACATTTATCGGTTCCATTTCTGTGATGTCTAGAGAGCAACTCTATGGGCTTCTCATTGAGAAAAAGTTTTGTTCAGGCAAAGGATGCACATTTTTGGAAACTCTTTTCTTCTGATTTGTCTGAAAGCAGTTTATGCCCCACTCCTCCACACATACAAAAACACTTACATACCCAGAAAGAAGCTCCAGGGCAACAAGGGTAATGTCTCTGATAAGTATTGACTCTCACAGAAGATTACCATTGAGCAGTTCTTGCTTCAAGTCTTAAAAATATTCCTGAGTATTCAGACCAGACAGAGGGGTCTGGCTTTGGGTTGAGGATGGATAAAGAACTAAAAATAGAATGTGCTTGTTTCTAAGCTGCCTCAATGAGGGAATAAATTCAAGACAAGGAGCCAGTATGGAGGTATAGCTTGGCCCTGCTTCCCAGGGAGCTGACAGAAGCACAGCCAATCTCAGGGGTCTTGGCAGCCTCCCAAAAGGGAACTCTCTGCCAGGCTGGATGTAGGCTCACTGCCCTTTATATTTCCAGCCATGTCATCACCCAGAAACAATGTATTTCCAAAAGAGACTATACTTCCTCTTCTCTAGGAAGCCATGTGAACTAGACCACATGACTAGTCCTGGGTCCAGGACTTGAAACTGATGCTTTCTGGGCTGAGGGTAGACTTTTTCTGAGTTTTCCATTTAAATCTGCCCTGGGGCTTTCTGTGGGCAGTTCTGGCAGGGCCAGCCACACTGAGGGAAGGATATTAAAAAGAGCCCATCTACCTACTTGGAAAAAGGAGAGGGAAAATACAGGAGAAAAAGCATGCTAATATAGCATTAACTTCTGCCAAATATATGTAAATACCTTTTACTATTTAAAAGGGACTAATTAAAACATACATGAAAATGTAGCAAATGGGCTGTAGCTCTTCGATGTATTTGATTTCTGTTTTTCAAATTATAGTTTTCAAATATCCAAAATGAAGCTTATGAAAAAGACACATTTTCATTTAGAGTTTGGACTTGTAGAAATTCTTTTTAGTCTATTTTAAGAATTCATTTCTGGCATAATGAGTAAGATATTACCTTAATCTTGGATTGAGTTTTGCTTACTATCAAAGAAATAATGTTAAATAAAACATACGTAATTTATACTGATTGACTGGAATTATATAATAGGGTTTGGTTATAATTATTACACAATTAATATGTGTTTCATTTGAAAACAGCAAAATATGATTGATGAGATTTCCATAATACTTTTATCCTGGCACATTTAAAAGAATAATCAATAGAAATTGAATTTGATAGTAAAAACAAAAAAGTGGAAGCAAAGCTTATGTATATAGGAGTGTTAGGGGCAGTAGGGAGGGTAGGGGGATAAAAGAAGTTTTAATAAAGATATATCATATACAGGTACAAATTCTGAACATTGAACCTGACTGTGATGTATATCTAAAATGTATTAATAGATTCAAAAAAGGGGAAAATAAAAGGAAATTGACTGCCAAGTCCAAATATTTATTTATGTGCAAGGAAATTATTTCTAGTCTTTTTCCTAAGTAATACACTTTTCCATTTATTAAAAATAGGTAAGCTCAATACTTAATATGAAAAGATGGCTTACTCCACTGACCATTCTCCATAAGACAGGGCCTTCAGATTTCTCCCTGAGTGCATGAAAATGGCCTTCTCCTGAGGAAGTCTTGCTTCTCCACAGCAATGTCTGTGGTTAATTGCACACATCTGTCACGTGGTTAATTGTCCATCCAGAAGAGCTGCTCTTCTGCAAATGAAGCCAGCACAGGGCGGTCTGCTCAGCCAGCCAGAAGGTGGTCTGCCCCCTTTATGTTTCTCTCCACAAGGGAAGGAAGAGTGGAAAGATAGGAAAAGAAGGAAATTGGTAAAAACATAGTGACTGAGAATTTTAAAAATTTGATGAAATATACAAATGTAGAAGTTTAATAATTGGAATGAATTCCAGTCATATTTGGATGTATCATAGTGGAACTTCAGAAGTCTAAAAAAGGAGAGAGAAAGAAAAAGACAGAAACAGAGTGACAGAGATAGGTAGAAAAGAAGGAAAGGCAAGGGAAAAGGCAGCCTGAAGAGAAAAGAGAAGAGAAGAGAGAAGGGTGAAAAGAGAAAGGACAGATACTATGAAGAAATGACAAGAAGACTAGCAATGAGAGATCTAGGAACTAGTGGGATCCTTTTGTTAAACAGCTGAAGAAAATAAATGTCAACCTACAGTTGCAGGTTGTGCAACAAAACCCTTTCAGACAAAAATTGAGAATAATTAAAATCAGTAGATTCTCACTAAATCAGATTTCGGTGGATACACTTGTGAGTACAGGATTCCCTAGGGTAGTTACGAAAATATTCTAATATTAATTGTGGAGATGGTCACACAATGCTAAATATACCAAAACCTCCCAATTGTACACTTCTTGTATGTGAAGTAAATTACATGGAACTTAAGGTGGATTGTATTGTATATAAGGTGAATATTGTATATATAAGATGCACTTTGTATTTAAGTAAGTAATATGAAAGTTGTAAAGGGCTAAAATCTGTATCCTCCCATTTATGTTTATTTGGAATTCCAGAAGGTGATTTTGTATTGAAATAGGGCCCTTGCAGCTGTGATTAGGCAAAGATTTCCAGATCAAACCATTCTGGAAGAAGGTGGATCCCAAGCTCAATGACTGGCTCTTCTGAAAGGATAAGACACAGGGAGGCATGGACCATGGAAGTGTGAAGGCAGAAGTTGGACTGGTGCTGCCACAAACCACGGACCATGAGGAGGCACCACAAGCTAGAGGAAACAGGCGTGTCCTTCCTGGACATCTGAGAGGAAGCAGAAAACTGCCAACACTTTGATCTCAAACTTCTGGCCTCTGCAACTGTGAGAGAATAATGCCCCACTGTTTATGTCACCGGGTTTGTGGTAATTTCTTGTATGTCTTAGAAAATGAGCATGTAAATGGTGTCTTGCTAAAGTTGCTACGTGTGATATTCCTGGTGAAGAAAATGCCCAGTAAAGAATCCTGAGATACAGGAACAGGTGATAAACAAACCTGGGAAATATGTAGTTAAATTTAGAAAAAAAGAATGGATGGTGTAAGTATTAAAATTTGGTTTAGATAGTTACATTGAGAGAGCTCATGAATATATGGAAAAATTAGCATGAAAGAAGGTGTGTAATAGGAATTAAATGTCTTAAAATATTTGTATTTGTGTTAACCACTAAATTAATAAAATTAGTATGTAATTTTCAAAACTATAGAAAAGGAAAATAGAATGAGAAATTCATAAAGGAAGGAAAAAAGAACTTATGTTCTCCAATTAGGTCGTAATCAAATTAGATTTAAAAAAATACATATGTTTTCCTCAAGAGATACCTCAAGAACAAAAAGTAAAACTAAAAAGATAGAAGTAGTTATAGAGTGACTTATTATTCTGAATTTTTATTTTTTCTGGTACTGGTGACTGAATTCATAACTGCACTTGTACAGCAGGCAACAAGGCCTCTGAGCTAAATTCTCAGCCTGTGTGTCTTACTATTCTGCTGGAACTAATTTCTCTGATTTTGAGTGTATTTGAATATAATGAAATAGTCAAAAAATTTCACATCATGAAGAATTGACAGATATTTAAAATAGAGCAAGAAATTTCTGTAAAGAAATTTGTATCAATGAACAGACTCCTAAACAAAATGAACAATTTTCTAAATAAGAATAATGGCATAACTCAACAAATTATGCAAATTCTTAGCATTCACATAACTATTAAAAATCAACACAGTAGTTGTCAACAGCCCATTTCCTAATACTTTCTATTAAACCGGTTGGAGGAGTGCTTCAAAACTTTCCTGGAAACTGCAAAAAGAGTAATTACCTTTCAACTCATTTTGTGGGGCTAGAAAACTCAAAATGAAATTGGACTAAGATTTTATAATAAAAGAAAACTTTATTAACAGTCTTATTCAAGGACACATATTTTAAACATTCCAAACAAAATATTAGCAAAAAGAATCCAGAAAAGTAAAAAAGTATAGTAAATGTAAGAACATGATCCACTGTGTACATCCTAGAAAACAGCCTCTGCTGAAAAACTAAGCTCTTGTATTTTTTTGAATCTGGTGTAGGAACCCCTCAAAACTCTCCTAGTTTCTCTCTCTCTGCTTCCCAGTTTACTAGTGAAGTCTCTCTTTGAATGAACTTTGTGCTCAGCACTTTCAGGAATTAGCAAGCATGCTCAGAAAAGAAAGCAGCCTGCGAACAGATCAGCTCCTAGCTGAGCAGGCGTTCTCTTGTCCTTGCAGTTTTAGCTCACGTAACCCTAATCCCTTCTACAGCTCCTCATTTTCATTCCTCTATGGTATTCAGCTGAACAAGTATATTATGTTTTACTGAGGGATTTATTTTATGGACATGTATTGTTTTCAGTATTTAATGTACCAAAAATAAATGCTGCTATGAATACAGGGCACCTACTTCTTGATTCACATGAAGGGACTGAGCCAGGAGTGGAATTTCTGAGTGATACTATGTGTGTATGTGCAACTTCCATATTGTCAAATGATTTTTCAAATTATTGCCTGATTTGTACTCCATTGGCAGAATGTGAGAGAATTTTTATTATTTAAAATTTAGCTGTTCTGGTAAATGTAATAAGAACTAATTATGTCTTTAATTTACATTTTTTTTGCCTGCTGGCAAACTTAGAAAACCTTTTCTGTTTAGTAGACATTTGAATATCTGTTTCCTGGACTTTCTATTCAAGTCTCTTTTACATGTTTGACTGTATCACTCTTTCATATTATTAACAGAAGTTTTTTAGAGTAATCTTGACATGAGCCTATAATTAGATGTAATTTTCATTCATTTGACAAATTGTATTTCTGCTTTTTAAATTTATTTACTTTTTATAAGAATATATTTGAAGAACATCAT
>PVIR01038173.1:0-14710 GCA_004026965.1 Petromus typicus
TTTGTGCTCTTCCTCACAAGGATGTGTGTCATGCTTGATCACATGATATTCTAGTCCTTGCAGGTTTGCTTTGGGACTCTACCATGTTTTTCCCCACTGACTTCTGCTCTAACTGCTAGACTCACAATCACTTCAATTTTCTCTCCAGAATCCTGTATTTCTGAATAACTGGTCTATTTATGAATGTTTACAATCATTATAAAGAGGCCTTTTCTGCCCAACTTAATCAAAGAAGGTTGGGCCAAAACAACCCGATGTAATATTTCATCAGAATATGGTGACTTTATCCTTCATAAAACTGCAAAATGGGCGGGGGATTTAGCTCAGTGGTTCCTTTTCCTGTCTTGCAAGCACAAGGACCTGGGTTCGATCCCTGGTAGCTACATACAATACTGGGTGTGGAGACTCACGCCCAGCAGCAATCAGTACCACATAGCACAGTGCCAGGCATGGTGGCTCACGCCTATAATCCCAGCACTCGCGAGGCAGAGGCAGCAGGATTGCTGTGGTGTGAGTTTGAGGCTGAGCTTAGGGCCAGCCTGAACTACAAAGCAAGACCCTATCTCCAAACAAACAAACAAAACAAAACTGCAAAATAATTAGATTTGTTTTAATTATTTTCATGACCTGCTCTATCCTTTCACTCTCTTCATTTTGAGCTCCTAGGCAGAGTGGAGGATGTGCTTATTTTATTTGTGCTTGTGTCTCTATTTTGCTCCTTATTGCTTCAAATAAATATTGGTTGAATAAATTAATACATGCATGCACAAAGATGTGCAGATATGTGCAAAAACATTTCAATCGGGGCTCTATATCAAATACTGTTACACAGTGACTTTTAAAAATTATAGTAAATCTTAGAGCTGTTTCCATAGTGGGATTTCAATGATGACCATAGAATTGGACTGTGTGGAAATACCCATAATTTATTAAAACTTCTCATTACAAATGGGCAAACTAGGTTGTTCCCAGTTTTTAATATCATAAACAAGGCTTCATTGACTGTCTCAGACTTGGCTAGACCACTTTGGGCACCCGTACAAGTTGTTCCATAGGATAAATTTCTACAAGTGGAATTATTGAGTTTCAGAGATGACATATTCTTTATTTTGATAGATATTTTAAAATTAACTTTAAAAATCAATATTGCAAATGCCACTTGAGCCAAATGCTATTATAAAAGTTCTTGTTTTGTAATTCTCAGCATCACTAGATATTATAAATCTTGAAATTATGTCAAGCTTCAGCATACAAAACAATCTAAATATGTCACGCTGTTCTCTTGCATTTCTGATTACTAGCAGGATTAATCACCTTTAGTGTGTTTATAATTATATGTGCTTCCTTTTCTATAAAGTGCCTTTGTATGTTCATAAACACTTCCACTGAGTTATTTGCTTATGTATTTTCTTAATGACTTTTTAACAGATGATTTCAGTTTGGGGTATTTGTATATTTTCTGTTATGTGTGTTCCAGAGTTTCTGATCTGTTGTTTTCTAATTTAACATATTTTACTGGTGTCATTTTTCATATGATTTAATTTTTGCGTAGCTTTTTTCAGGTAAAATTGGTGTAGGAAATTGGTATATAGATTTTTAATGTGCATCATTTGATGGATTTGAGTATATAAAATACTTGTGATAACATCTCCTCAATCAAGAAGAAAACAGACCTACTCAGTGCCTTCCAAGGTTCCCTGTGTACTTATCTCTTTTTTTGTTTTTAATATAAAATATTTGTCCAGAATGTATTCATTTCTTTTAATGGAACCTTATATCCATTGAACAATAGATACCTGTTTCTCTCACCCTCAGCCTTTGACAGCATCTACTGTAATATCTGTTTCAATGAACTGATGATTTTAGATAGCATATACAAGCAGAACCATTCATTACTTGTCCTTGTGTAACTGGCTTATTTCTCTTACCATAATGTCTTCTGGGTTTATTCATATTTTCATACACAGCAAAATTTTTTTCCCTAAGGCTGAATATTTCATTATTTTATTTGTGGACTGAGTTACTCCATCCATCTGTCAATCTTTTTCAATACAACCTAATATTTTTTGTTATTCTCATGAATTGTAGGTGTTGCTTGTTATTTAAAAGCATGTTATGTTATTTAGCAATATTCTTTGTTTTTTCAAGGGTTACCACTTGAGCTAAACCCGTAGCCAATTCTTTGTTTTGCAAAAGGATAGATGTAATTTAAATTAGTCCCTATTTTTCCCTAGTTATTTTCCCTTTTATTATAATCTGGATTCATATGTGTATCTGGACTTCCTGTTGGTTCTCCACCAATGGCATCTAATCTGCTTATCTATTGGTTAATTTGAGAATTTGAGAGTTTTATAGTGTAAGAGGCAGCCCATATCCTCAGCCATTGTATTTATTTTCAATGTTTCACTCTACTTATTTGCTTTTTTCATATAAACAAAGTAATTTGAGAATCTGCTTAATTAGGGCCAAGCTCATTATTCTGATGTTGTCCTTCAGAGTAATACCTTATGGTATTTATGTCACTTATTACTGGTCCTAAAAGAATAGGAATGGTCAGCTATGAAACAGGGGTGAATGGACCGCAGAGCCATGTTTTAGTTTTGAGATTCCACTTCAAGAGACTTGAGGATGGAAATAATTAATCCCTTCAAAGGAAGCCCTCTGATCATATGCTGATTGAATGTTGGAAGTGAGCTCAATTAGAATAGAAATCCACTGAGATTGAGTAGCATTTCTCTTTGAAATTATTAAGACATTACTTAATTAATAATGTAATTATCAAGCCAATTATTTAAACTGATTTAGTTAATCAAAACTGATTGAATATTGAGATGCTAAATAACTTAGTAGTTTTTAAAATGATGCCATTTATTATATTTTGATAACATGGAAAAATGAGGGTTGATTATCATATGCTTCTCAATTTCCTTCTTGTGACAGGGAAAGACCAAAGAAAAATTGATCAACAAGGAGAAACACTATTTTATCAACTTTACTGGGTTACACAGAATCATGAAATATAATAAGAACTATTCATATACCTCACGAAAGGAATTTCTATTTCTTTAATTGCTAATACAATTCTTTCAGCAATATTATGATTAACTCATTGGAGCCTCTTTGCTTTAAATTATATCCACACCAAACCAATAAGACATGTTTTATTCTCTGGGGAAAATATAACCTTTTGAAACTTTTCTTTTGAAGAGTACACTAGAGACTGTGGTGATCATCTATCTACAAACTCGTGATAGTCCTTCTAGAACCGATTTCGATGTGAGACCTTAGGGAATAGTTGAAGCAAGGTTCTATTAAGATAAAGTTGTTATTTCCCCTGAAAGAACATTGAGACTCACACTACGAAAAGACTGAAAGTAGAGAATTTGCAGCTAACCTAGAACACTGCTAATACTGTTACATATGTGTAGTTACTAAACTGAATATATGTTCAAATTGTTGCATTAGACATTTAGACTTTATTTATATTTGGAAACAAGTGAAGAAATAAGCAAGAAAACAAACAATACTGGTTTAATTATTTTTCTGAATTGGATAGCTGCTTAAGAATATTTAACTTGTGGCCAGATATTTAGCTCAGTGGTTCTGGCTCCTGCCTACCTAGCTCAAAGTCCTGAGTTCAGTCCCTGCTAATCTTATAACAATGCCAGGTATTGTGGCTCACATCTGTAATCCCAGCACTTGGGAGGCAGAGGCAGGACAATTGCAATGAGTTCAAGGCTAGCATGGGCTACAAAGTGGGTTCAAGGTCAGCCTGAAACACACAATGAGACCCTGTCTCAAAAAAAAATCTAATTTTTATTTGAAACAAGTGAAAATTAATACCTTCCGCTACTGTTTTATAAAAATGGAGAATTTAGAGGGTTTAAAACATAGAAGAAATTTAAAATAAGAATTTTAGATCCTAGGCAAATAAATAGGATTTCATATTGAGTCTAGTGATACTTGACATCACTTATTGAGAAAAAGTTTCACTTTAAATTCTGCAATAAATTGATATTTAGGTGACCAGAGATTCTTTAATAACAGAAAAAATAAACCTTAAATCTTCAAGCTTCCATTTATATGTGAAAAATATATTTCTTCACTGTCTGTAATATTTTCTACATACACTTAGAGGATGATTTATTACATGACTATTATATTTTTATTTTTTCAATTTAATTTAAATAGAATTTATTGATTATAGGTTCAGGAGTCTTTTTATTTGGCTTCACAGTAATTCTCTCCTATACACTACCGGTAAAATCACTTTAAAATATCATCCACTTCATAAATGTTACAAATCCCATAATAGCCATTCACCTCAGATTCTGCACACATTTTCCAGTGACCAGTGAACCAAAGATAGCTGAAATACTGAGTAGTGGATGGATTTGGTGTGGAAATTAACCTGAAATACCTGCCTGGTCAAATAAGAACTCTCAATATTTCAGTAAAGTCAAGTTATATTTCCAGAGAAGATAGCTTTTCCTCCTTCCTTATATATTGTAATGAAAATCTCTTGAAAGATTATATTGATGGTATCTGAAGAATCAAGTAGTCTTCTACGGGATTAATTGTTCCTAAGAGTGATGTGAAGAAATGTCCTTAGCACCCCTGTCTTCTACTGACCGTTGTAATATACACTTGACTATGAGAATGCAAAATGACTTTTCCATACTCACCTGCTTCTTATGCAGTACTTGAATTTTAGCTGACAATGGACATTTCTGATTAAAAAAAATAGATTCAATATTAACCAGGCTGAAATCAGTGTTTCTGGCCTTCATAATCAGAGAAGAGCTGAGTGAAATCTGATCCCAAACATAATTTGATTGTTTACTTAACCAAATATTTGAGTAATTAAATATTAATGCTATACATAGTAACTGCTAACTTCCACTTCTCCATCCCTCTCATGTAGTCCCTTCAAATACTGGGTTTCTCACCCTCTCCCTTCCCTACATTACCCCCAGATTGCATTGTTTGAATTCAATTCTCTATAAACACATTTGGAACTGGCAGGAAAGGCTGGGAAGCAGCTCCTCCTTGAGAGCGTGACCCTGAATTTAAGGAAGACAGAACTGTTGATAAAGTTTAATTTTCCTCCGCTCTGCTGTTAATTTCCTCAGGAGCATTGCCCTTATGTAGGAAGCCAGTAGATAAGAGCATGGTGAGAGTAATGGAAGAACATTCTAGAAGGCTTGCCCATCTATCACAGAAACCTAGAAAGTGAGATCTGTGGTTCTCCTAGAATTTCTTGGTTGCTTTCAGGCCATCTGTGAATGAAAATTTTATGATAACACTAACACAATATTTACTTTTTACTGTTTTTTTACACCACTGGTGCAAAAGCAGCGATGGGTAAGAGAATAGTACAGTAGCATGGGTCAGGGTGGTGGCACCAAAGCTCAATAAGAAATCAAAGTATTCTGCATGTATTATCCATGATTCCTAACAGACATTTTGTTTTACATGCTGGTTGATGTATTAGTCTGGCTTTCACTCTGTACATATAACTAACTTTACATAGTGTTATGAATAAATGAATCTGATGCAGGAAAAATACAATAGAGATGGATAGAGGAGGGAGAGAAAGGAATTGAAATATGTTATGCACACGTACAATCCCCTACAATAAACATAATTATTATATACTAAAAACATGTACTAATAAAGTTAAAAATAAATGAAAAACATACGAACAAAAAATCCACTAATTTCATTTAAGGATATTCTGGAATAATAGTAAGATTGTTAATTTTATTAATCTGAGTCACTTAGTACATATCTTGCTAATATTTCTAGAGGGAGAAATGATAAATATAACAAAGCATGTCAGTTTACTGAATATAACAGGTGCCTTGAGGAAAAGTTCTCAGGCAACTGCTTGAGGACAAATTGTGATGTTCAGACAAACTGTTCACACTTGTGCATTTGGTAGACACTTTCATGAAAATAAAGCAAGCTTATCATGTTAAGGAAGACCATTAATATTGTTTGCTACCACCAAAAATCAAAACTTTTATAAACGTTATTTATGCTTCTGTGACTTTCTGTATGACAGACTTTGCTAAGATCTGTGGTGATACTGAACCATGACACTGGGGTATTGGTTATGAAACGTGTCAACGTGTGGAAGATCTTCCTATCTCAGTGGGTGCATATTGTCCACATAGCAATGCATGAAGCTAGAAAATCATACCTGAGTAAACAAGAATAATTCGTGTTGCAAGACAGGACGGTGGTTTTTAATATGGTAGAGCCCAAAATAACTCAATGATGATGCTTCAGATTCCATCTCATTTTTGGAACCATTCAACAAGTTTTGATGTAATAGTTAAGTACCCTCAATTACCTGAAAAAGCAATTAGAAGGCTCTTTTCTGGGCCGGGGATTTAGTCAGTGGTTCTGGCGCCTGTCTTGCAAGTGTAAGGACTCAGGTTGGATCCCCGGTAACCACATACAATACTGGGCGTGGAGACTCACCCCAGCAGAAACCAGTACCACATACCACAGTGCCGGGCGTGGTGGCTCATGCCTGTAATCCCAGCACTCAGGAGGCAGAGGCAGGAGGATTGCTGTGAAGTGAGTTCGAGGCTGAGCTCAGGGCCAGCCTGAACTACAAAGTGAGATCTTGTATATAAAAAAAATAATAATAATAATAAGAAGGCTCTTTTCTTTTCATGAGAATGATTCTGCTAGTGAGATGTGGTAGCACACTTCCATAATCTTGGCACTTGGGAAGCTGAGGCAAGAGGATCTCGGTGATTTTGAGGCTAGCCTGGAATAGATAGCAAGAATTTGTCTTAGAAAACAAACAGTAACAAGAAAAACAACAAGAACCCCCCGCCAAATAACCTGATATAATTGAACCCAAATAAATTTTCAACTCTTCTAATAAGTCAGACATTAAAGACATTTGCAAAAATGTAAAAGAATGCAACTTTTCTCACTATATTTTAGTAAATATAATCATTTTAAATTATTAAATGTTGTTGTGACTAAGGAACAATACATATTTTTAAATTTTCTGTATTAATTCCTAATCCAGTATATATTGTTAGATATAATCCACATAAAGTAGTTTTCTAGTTTTTGATTCATTTCAAGACTGTAAGGGAAGACTTCAGATGATTATATTTAAAACAACAACAAGAATGAAAACAAAACTCTTCACTCAGTTTTTAAAAGTACTAATGTACTATAATAATAAAAGTAACTTTGAAATACTTACATTTTTCAATAAATAAAATTTTGTAAGTTGTTTGTCATTAAATGAAGACACATAATTTTGTGTTTCAGTCCAAAGGATTCCTACAAGTGATAACACACACATGTGTCAATTGTAATGAGAAATTATCAATGATCAAGTCAAAAGTTTTCCTGCAAAATGTTCACAGTGATGAAAATATAGTGAGTATTTGAAATTAAAAAAGGATTCCAATAAAAGACACAAAGTCATTAATCCCTCACAATGTGCTCCCTGCACTTTGTGCACACGGAAGTCATTGTCCATACCACATCCTGAAGCTTTTCTGACAACTTCTGCCAAATAAAAATCGGATCTGAGGCCATGTAACTTCTGGCTCATCTCCTAAGTCAAGGTGAAGATGAAGTGTAAACCTTTTCAGTACATACAGAACACTGAGGCAGTCACAAAATGAACTATGGACCTTCAAAAAAGAGGAAGTGGAGAATTTCTTCAGGAACTGGCAAGAAGCTTGGAATAAACGAAGCCAGGGGGAGAATTCTGAGGTGAATTATTGGTAAGATGTCATTTACTCTAAGAGTTTTTAAATGAGTGAGTTTTATTAGTACATGTTCACACTACACAAAGATTACATTCCTCATGAGGTGTAAGTAACACATCCTAATTCTTCCTCCACCTCTTCCCCTCCTTTCCTTATAATTTTTAAAAATTTAAACATTCACATAGTCTTCCCCCACATCTTTTTTTTTAAATTGAAATCTTTCTTGGTACATTACATATACGCATCATGATTGCACTCCATAATTCCCCCACATCTTGTATAACTTCACATTACCGTGTAACACAATCCCTTATGTTGCAGCCTGTTGCTGTCTAACTCCAGTGAAATGCTCAGCAGCAGACAACACATGGAAGGAAACAGGGCCTGGTGTCACTAGGTGACAGGGCCTAGTGGAGCACTTGTATGTGAGGAATTTGGCTCTTATGCATCTACTCTTACAGAAAATTATCTGGAACGTACATTTTGGGGCCCACAATTCTCTTCCCAGTTAAGCCTTTCTCTTCTTCTGTGTGTTGAGCTCTCAGGACTGCAGGGGAGTCTTTGCAGAAGCTCCCATGTTACCACCTTGCCCAGGCAGCATGAGTGTGGCCTGCAGCTGGAAGTTGGCTGGTGAGGGTACAACGGACCAGCCCCTTGTCTCCAGTCAGGTCTCCTGCCCTGGCTTTGAACCAGACTTAGTCTGTGGTGCAGTCTTTATGTGCAAGTCCTCCCCTCCCAGTGGGAGGCTGAATCAGACCACTACTAACACCGTATCCTACTTGTCTCTTTCCCCTTCCATGTTATTTTGTTCCTTCTTGTTCCCTCAGGTGTGGTCTATCATATAATCCACCAGAGACTGAGAAAAGAATTTTTGTCCTACTTGTGCACCCTTAGATATCCCGCCTTAGATGTATTCTGTGTTGTTAGCGGGGAAGAGGAAGTAGGGGAGTAAATGGACCATTTGGGGTTACTAATGTGGGACATGGAAGTGTGAGCATGCCTGTTGCATTGCTGTCTCATTCTGGCTCCATAATTATAATTTTATAGCCGAAATTTCTGTCATCACTCAAGTGATAAACATAAGACAGTCAGCTTTTATTGAAATATTAATTCTCAACTGGAATGATGCTATCTCCCTAAGGATATTTGGCAATCTCAGATTGCTGTAACTACTGGGAGGATATTGCTGATTGCAGTGGGCAGACACTAGAGTTATTAGTAAATATCTTAGCCACCACCATCGAAGAATGATCCTGTCCACAACGTTAACAGCGCCACGCTTGAGACATCTGATCAATAGCAAGACCTTCTTCCAGTGCAGTGCTTGTTAACAAAGGGTAAACTTAACACAAATAATACTCTTGCGACTCAGGTTTACAGAAATAAAATTCACCTATTTGGCTTCCTTAGGACAAGATGTGATTATGTCTGTTTTCTGCTTCTTGGCACATGTCAGAGGGAAAAACAAATCCATGGTACAAAATCATCAAATCATCGATTTCCCCCCAAAATGTTAGCAAGAGCGAGGGGAGTAGTTTCTGTTCATGTTAGTTTCCGAGCTCAGCTTACATCAAGTGTTTCAATGCAATGACCAGAGTGAAAACATTAAACAAATCCTCCATTCATATCCTTATGTCTTCATTTAAGACCTAGCACATAAGAAGTATGGAAAAGGCAGCGGAAATAGTTTTCCACCTCAGAATCGTATGGGGCGCTTCTCACCTCTTTTTTTTTTTTTTTTTTTAAACAGGCTCTCACTTTGTAGTTCAGGCTGGCCCTGAGCTCAGCCTCAAACTCACTTCAGAGCAATCCTCCTGACTCTGCCTCCCAAGTGCTGGCATGACAGGTGTGAGCCACCACACCTGGCAATGTGGTGTGTGGTACTGGTTGCTGTTGGGTGTGAGTCTCCACTCCCAGTATGGTATGTGGTTACCGGGGATCGAACCTGGGCCCTTGCGCTTGCAAGACAGGCATCAGAACCACTGAGCTAAATCCCAGGCCCACTTCTCAGCTCTTGACACATTTGTGTCTTTAAGTAGAATAATGATTATACCTAGGAGTAATTTGTGAAATAATTGCATTAAAGGGTTTTCTGTGTTTTGATTTAAGTAAAAACCAGTTCTTTGAAATGTTATATTACACTTAACCTTAAAAAGAATAAAGTGTTCACAAATCAGTTTATTAAAATTAGATGTTGACTTTAACCTTGAATGATTAATTACTTGGTGTATTTATTTATCATGGGAATAAAGTCATGTATAATAGAGGCTTTTGGTTTCATTCAGAGATTATTTTCTGTCTGTAACTTGTTTCTATTGTAGTGATGTGTCCACTATATCCTTCCTTTTTGGCTTCAAGGACAATTCAGTTTCTTTGAAAGAAAGAAGTCTCTTTACAAATTCTTTTTCAATTGCTCTTTCTTTACCCCATGCTAACCCCAACTCTGACTGACAGCAACATCTTTTTTTTTGATTTTTTTTTTTGTTCATGAATATGTTTCTGTATGAAATGTCTCATACAGTAGAAGACTCAATGGAAGTAGGCCATTTGTTCTCTGGCTCCGTTATCTTTCCTGGCCCAAGCTCAAGCGTCTCCTTTAGCATCCGTGTGTGTGATGTGTCTGTGTTTGCAGGTAGGTTCCCTAGGGGTCTGGTGCTAAGCCAATCTTCTCAGAAGAAGCAGAGTTAGTTTCCAGATTCCTTTCATTCTGTTCTTAAAGAAGCTCATCTTCCACTTTAGTTTACAGCGGACTATATATCATAGGAGTTGAATGTATTGCAGGCATCCTGGAGGAAAATCCAGTCTGCAAGAATTCAGTGGCAGTTGCAATTCTTTTCTTGCCCCAGTAGAAAGTACAAGAGATTTCTCAGAAATCTTTCTGTGCATTTGAAAAAAGCACAATAAACACAAATGGAGTTGAGGTCTATTTCATTGTTTTGAAATGCCTTTTTAAAAAAATACATATCTGAAACTTGAAATGTTGACAACTGAATGCTGCTCCCTTTAATCTGTAAATAAAAAGGATTTGTGTAGCTTTTTTAAGGTTAATCCATGATTCATATAATTGGAATGCAGACAATTACATTTCCTGTATTATTTAAAATTTGTACTTTATGATGCAAAGTTTACTTAAAATAACCACACTCCTAACCATGGTTTACATAGTGATATACATTACAGGAATTTGTTAGAGTTGGAGTTCACTAGAGACTGGAAAAACTCTGGTTGAGAAGGGGACATAGCTCAGTGGTTCTATGACTGCCTGGCAAACTCAAAGTTCTGAGTTCAATTCCTGGACAAAAAAAAAAAAAAGTATTGGTAACTTTAACAGCACGCTGTTATGGGAATCATTGACAAGCTGTATAAAAAATAAAGTAAGTGACTAGCCAAAAATTTTGAGGCAAAGCCTTTGTCTTTTGCAAATTGTGCATTCTTTTGTCTTAATAATAATTAGAGAGCAAATTGTTTCATAAAAACTTGTTGATTTCAATATCAAAGCATGATTATATTTTGTAATTTTTAAAGCTATTTATTCTTGCAGCATTTTGTTGGTTTTTATATTGCTTATGTTCAAATTCTTTCTCTTTTGCTTCTCCTTCTACCCCTCAATTTGATGAAGCTGCTACCCATTTCTATGTTTGTTAAAGACAAACGACGAATGGTGGCTTGTCATCTTATAATTGCAGTATGTCTCAGTACCTTTTCATACTTGATTTTCATCGCTGGTGTTGATGGGTGGTATGTTATTTACCTGACATCGAAAGGCTGACAGTTTATAACATTCAAAGTAAAACATTGTAAGCAGTATACAATATGGAGAGTTCCTTCTTGTGGGGAATGTTAACAGCGTACTGATGAAAGGACGTGTTTGTGTTGCTAGAAAGGGCTGCTGTCCTCTCGAGGCAAGATCAACTTGTGGGATAATTCTCTATCTTTTGGAAATTGAATGAGTATATTTTCATCTTTTTAATTGTCCTCAATTTCTTTAGAATGGAGATCTAAGATGACTGATCTTTCATGCCCTACTTGCTGAAAATATCTATGCAAAATTTATATTAAGGAACTAAATTTCTCATCTTTCTTTTCATGTTTAAGAATGATCGTTCATCATCCTTAACATCAACCCAGTTCTTTTTTTTTAATTGAAATTTTTATTAGTACATTACATATACACATCATGATTGCATTCAACAATGATAATTTGTACCAGTATATGACACAAATTAGTTCTAATTTTTTCCCATAACCCTACTCACCCTCCCACCCCCAACCCCCATATACATAAACTTTGTTTCCTTTTTTTTGTTATAATCTTATTATTTTTCCCCCTTTACTCCATTATGTTTTGAGTGTTTTCTATTTCACAATATATAACATACATTGTAGAACTCATTTACATCTTTATTTTCCCATACCAGAGAAAAGATACGATATTTACACATCTGTGACCTATTTATTTCACTTATCAGGATGTCCTCAAGGTATGTCCATCTAAATATAAATGATTCAAACTTATCATTTTTTATGGCAGAGTAATTGTCCATTCTGTAGAAGAACCACAGCTTTTTTATCCAGTATCCAGTTGATGGACATTTGGGTTGTTTCCAAGATGTAGCAATCACAAACTGAGCTGCTATAAACATAGGTGCACATATTTCACTGTGATATGACTCTTAATTCTTGTGTGTATATAGCTAGCAGAGTGATGGCTGGGTCAAATAGGACCTCCAATCCTAGCTCTTTGAGGAATTTCCAAACTGTTCTCCACAGGGGTTGTACAAGTCTACATTCCCACCAGCAGTGGAGAAGGGTTCCTTCTTCTCCGCAGCCTCACCAACATTTGTGAGGTGCAATTTTGGCTAATTCTGAAATGGTAGCCATTCTTTGAGGAGTAAGATGAAATCTTAATGTTGTTTTCATTTGCATCTCTTGAATGACTAGCGATGTTGAACATTTCTTCATATGCTTCTTAGCTGCTTTTATTTCTTCCTCTGAGAAGTGTCTGTTCATTTCAGATGCCCATTTTTGAATTGGGTTTTTAAATTTGGGTGGGCTGATGTTTTTGAGCTCTTTATATATTCTAGATAGTAGCCCTTTGTCTGAGAGGCGGTTGGTAAAGAATCTTTTCCATATTGTTGGTTGCCTTTTCGCTTTGCTGGTGGTTTCTTTTTGCTGTGCAGAAACCTCTCAATCGGATGAGATCCCACTTATCGATTTATTCTACCAGTTCTTGTGCAATGGGGGATTTGTTCATGAAATCTTTCCCAAAACCAATGTCTTCAAGAGTTTCACCTAACCTGTTTTGTAGCAGGTTTAGTGTGTCTGTTTTAATATTTAGGTCCATAATCCACTTTGATTTTATTTTAGTACACGGTGAAAGGGCTAGGTCTAGCTTTAGTCTTTGGCAGGTCGAAGTCCATTTTTTCCAGCACCATTTGTTAAAGAGGCTATCCTTCTTCCACTGAGGATATTTGGCTCCTTTGTCAAAAATGAGATAGCTTAGTGTGTCTGGAGTTGTTTCTGGATCTTCTACTCTACTCCACTGGTCCTTGGGTCTGTTACTTTTCCAGTACCATGCGGTTTTTATCACAGTGACTTTGTACTAGCTTCAAGTTGGGCATCATAATACCCCCCATCATGTCCTTATTGCTTAGAATTGCTTTTGCTATTCTAGGTCTTTTGTGATTCCAGATGAGTTTATGAATTATTTTCTCTAGATCTGTGAAATATGCCTTTGGGAGTTCAATTGGGATTGAGCTGAATCTGTATAGTAATTGTGGGAGTATAGCCATTTTGACAATACTGATTCTTCCAACCCAGGAACAAGGGATGTCTTTCCATTTTCTGGTATCTTCTTCTATCTCCTTTTTTAGAGTGCTATAATTAATCTTCAATAAAATACTAACAAACAGAATACAGAGAGTCATCAAGAAGATCATGTACCCTGACCAAGTTGGATTCATCCCAGGGATGCAAGGATGGTTCAACGTACATAAATCAATAAATGTAATACACTACATTAACAGACTCAAGAACAGAAACCATATGATCATCTCAATAGATGCAGAAAAAGCATTTGACAAAATCCAACATCCATTTATGATCAAAACCCTGCAGAAAATTGAAATAGATGGTCTGTATCTCAAACTAATAAAAGCTATTTATGAGAAACCAACAGCCAGCATCACCCTAAATGGTCAAAAACTGAAACCTTTCCCACTAAGATCAGGTACAAGACAAGGAGGTCCACTCTCACCACTTCTGTTCAACATTGTGCTGGAAACATTAGCCATAGCAATTAGGCAAGACAAAGAAATAAAAGAAATAAATACAGGAAATGAAGAAGTTAAACTGTCACTATTTGCTGACAACATGATACTCTATCTAGAGGATCCTAAAAACTCAACCAAGAGACTGCTATACCTAATCGCCAAATTTAGTAGTGTAGCTGGATACAAGTTAATGCTCAAAAATCATTAGCCTTCATATACACAAACAACAAATTTACTGAGCAAAAACTTGGGGAATCAATCCCCTTCACAGTAGCACCCAAAAAAATGAAATATCTGGGAATTAATCTAACAAAGGAGGTGAAAGACCTCTACTGTGAAAATCAACCCAGTTCTTATATGGAGGATTGTTATATTGCTTGCAATACAGATGCAGAGAACTTTTATTCCTTGTTATTCTCCACAATGGTTCATATAGTACTGATTAAAAAATAAGAGCATAATCTTTCCTCTGGTATGAGAAAATAAAGATGTAAATGAGTCCTAGCGTTGTATGTTATATATTGTGAAATAGAAAATGCTCAATGTAAAATAAGGTGAAAGGGGACAATGTTGAGATTGTAACAAAAAAGTAAGGAAACAAATTTTATATATATGGGGGGGTGGTAGGGTGGGTGGGGCTATGGGAAAAAATGAGAATTAAGTTGTGTCTTATACTGGTACAAA
>PVIR01038174.1:0-14710 GCA_004026965.1 Petromus typicus
TGTGGAGACCCACACCCAGCAGCAACCAGTACCACATCCACAGTGCCGGGCGTGGTGGCTCACGCCTGTAATCCCAGCACTCGGGAGGCAGAGGCAGGAGGATTGTGATGTGAGTTTGAGGCTGAGCTCAGGGCCAGCCTGAACCACAAAGCGAGACCCTGTCTCCAAAAACCTAAAAAAAAAAAAAAAAAAAAAAAGATGTGTCATGTACTGATACAAATCCTCAGTGATGAATGTGATCATAATACATCTATAAAAGGTACCAATAAAATCAATTTAAAATAAAAATAAAAAATGGATCAGATTTTTAAATGCAATTATAAACTATACAAAATGGTGTAAAACATAAATGTACAGTTTGATAAATTTTTACCTCCCCCACCATGTACCATGCCACACAGATCAAGAAATACAATACAGGGCCAGAGATTTATCTCAGTGGTTCCGGCACCTGTCTTGCAAGTGCAAGGACCCGGGTTCGATTCCCAATCAACCACATACAATACTGGATGTGGAGACTGAGCCATAAAAGTGAGACCCTGTCTCAAAAAAAAAAAAAAGAAATACAATACAATAACACCTATAAGGTTCCCTTAACTTTGCTTTCCCAGCAGTACCTCCCCCAGGTAAGCACTACCCCATTTATATCACAGAGATCAGTTATGGCTCTTTGGGTGTTTGGCTTCTCTTTCTTAGCAGGTACTTACGAGATTCATCCATGTATTTACACATACAGATTACTTCTTCTCATGCTGGCATTTCTCCATATATTACTTTTGTATTCTTTTTTCCTTTCATTTTATTGGTATATTTATATATATATAATATACTATATATATATATATATATATATATATATATATATATTAAATACATATTAGGTTTTCTGAGACAGGGTCTCGCTTTGTAGTTCAGGCTGGCCCTGAGCTCAGCCTCAAACTCACATCACAGCAAACCTCCTGCCTCTGCCTCCCGAGTGCTGGGATTACAGGCGTGAGCCACCACGCCCGGCACTGTGGTATGTGGTACTGGTTGCTGCTGGGCGTGAGTCTCCACACCCAGTATTGTATGCGGTTACTGAGGATCGAACCCCAGGTCCTTGCACTTGCAAGACAGGTGCCGGAACCACTAAGCTAAATCCCTGGCACATTTACTGGTATATTTTATAAATACCTAATGATCAATTCATCGTAGTGAATTTGCACCTGTACGTGATATATCTGACTTCTGTTCCCCAGAAGCCCTCCCTCCCCTCACTTCAACCTCTCTTCAAACCCTCCTTATTTGCAAAAGCTTTGTCTCCAATTTTCCCTTCTATTCTTTTTTCCTCCTTACTGCATTTCCCTGTCCTCTTCTCTTGTTCTTCTTTCCAGTTTTGAACTTTCTCCTCTCATTTCCCAATTTCTATTATACATTTTGGTCCTTACTTACACTTTCAGTTATTCACAACAGAGAAAGAATGTGATGTTTAAGCATGTGTGTCCAACTTATTTCACTTAAGAGTATGGTCTTGAGATGTATCCATTTAGCTAGAAACTTCTCAAGTTTATACTTCTTTATACCAGAGTACTACTGTTGCAGTGGTACTATTCTGGTGTATAAAAAGACCACATCTTCTTTATCTATTGATACTGGTTGATAGGCACTTGGTCTGGTCTGAAGATTTATCTATTCCAAACTGTGCTGCTATAAACATGGGTGTGCAGACATCACTGTGATATGCTGTTTTTAATTCTTTTGGAAAGATGTCAAGGAGGGGAATAGCTGAATCAAAGGGAACCTCTAGTGTTAGTTTTCTGAGCACTCTCCACACTGATTTCCACAGTGGTTATATTACTCTACACTCCCACTAACAATGGAGAAGGTTTCTTTTTTCCCTATAGTCTTGCCAGAATTTGTTATGATTTTTTTTTTTTTTTTGTACAAGCGATCAGACTCAGGACGTTGCACTTGCCAGGCACAAGGAGTGCCACTGAGCTAAATTCCCAGCCCTGATTGATTTATTTATTTATTTTTAATTCAAGTCTTTACTGGTACACTAGGAATACACATCATCATCACATTCAACATTGAGAGTTTGTACTAGAACATGACACAACTTGACAGCTTGTACCAGAATATGATACAACTTGATTCTCATTTTTTCTCCTTCCCCCCCACAACCCCGCCCCTATATACATAAGCTTTGTTTCCTTTTTATTATTATTATCACTTTTATTTTCCCCTCATCATTTATCTCTACACTCTTTCCTTTTAAATATTTTCTATTCCACAATATCACCTACATATATTAGAACTCATTGACATTTTCATTTTCTCATACCAGAGAAAAGATACGATATTTACACATCTGTGATCTATTTATTTCATTTATGAGGATGTCCTGAAGGTACATCCATTTGAGAATGAATGACTCAGTCTTATCATTTTTAATGGCAGAATAATACTCCATTCTATAAAAGAACCACATCTTCTTTATCCAATCTCCAGTTGATAGGCATTTTGGTTGTTTCCAAGATTTAGCAATCACAAACTGAGCTGCAATAAACATGGGTGCACATATGTCATTGTAATGTGAATCTTTTCATTCTTTTGTGTATATACCTAGCAGAACAATGGCCAGGTCAAATGGGATCTCCAATCCAAGCTTTTTGAGGAATCTCCACACTGATTTCCACAGAGATTGAGTGAATTTACACTCCCACCACAGTGGAGAAGCGTTCCTTTTTCTCCGCAGGCACACCAACATTTGTTGCTGGCTAAATCTTCTTTTTTTTTTTTTTTAATATTTTGAGACAGGGTCTCAATTTGTAGTTCAGGCTGTTCCTGAATTCAGCCTCGAACTCAGCAATCCTCCTGCCTCTGCCTCATGAGTGCTGGGATTACAGGTGTGAGCCACCACAGCTGGCACAGTAGTATATGGTGCTGATTGCTGGTGGGCATGAGTCTCCATGCCCAGCATTGTTGTATGTGGCTACCAGGGATCGAACCCAGGCCCTTGCACTTGCAAGGGAGGAGCCAGAACAACTGAGCTAAATCCCCGGCCCTGTTGCTGGCTAATTCTGAGTTAGCAGCCATTCTTTGTGGAAATCTCAGTGTTGTTTTCATATGCATCTCTCAAATGACGAGTGATATCGAGCATTTCTTCATATACTTCTTAGCTCTCTTACTTCTTTCTCTGAAAAGTATCTGTTCATTTCAGATGCCCATTTTTGAACTGAGTCTTTAAATTTGGATGGGCTGATTTTTTTAAGCCCTTTGTATATTCTAGATAGTAACTCTTTGTCTGAGAAACAGCTAGTAAAGATTCTTTCCCATATTGTTGGTTGTCTTTTTGCTCGCAGGTGGTTTCCTTTGCTGTGCAGAAGCTTTATGAGATCCCATTTGTTGATTTCTTCTGCCAATTCACATGCTATTGAGGTTTTGATCAAAGCCTTTCCCTAAGCCAATGTCTTCAAGAGTTTTACCTTACCTGTTTTGCAGCAGGGTTAGTGTGTCTGTTTTAATATTTAGGTCTCTAATCCACTTTGATTTTAGCTTGGTACATGTTGAAAGTGATAGGTGTAGCTTTAGTCTTTAGCAGGTGAAAGCCGTTTTTCCAGCACCATTTGTTAAAGAGGCTGTCTTTCCTCCATTGAGGATTTTTGGCTCCTTTGTCAAAGATGAGGTGACTCAGTGTATCAGGAGTTGTTTCTGGATCTTCTAATCTACTCCACTGACTTCTTGATAGTAGCCTTTCATTGTGGAGGGAGATGAAATATGTGTTGTTTTCATTTGCATCTCTCAATTGACCAATAATGTTGAACATTTAAAAAATATTTTTATTTTCCATTTCTACTTTGTCATCTAAGAAGTGTCTATTCGTTTTAGATGCCCATTTTTGGATTGGGTCTTTAAGTTTGGGGGGGGGTCTGATTTTTTTTTTTTGAGTTCTTTATATATTCTAGATAATAGTTCTTTGTCTGAGGAATAGCTGGTAAAATTTTTTCCTACTCTGTGGATTGTCTCTTCACTCTGTTGCTTGTTTGCTATATAAAAACTTTTGAATAAGAGGAAATCCCAACTATTGATCCTTTGTGATATTTCTTGTGCTGTGGGGGTTTTATTCCTAGTCTTTGCCTACACCCATGTCTTCAGGAGCTCTACCTATTCTATCTTTTGGCAGATTTACTGTTGTGGCTTTAATGTTTAGATCTTTGATCTATTTTTATTTTAGTTTAGTGAATGGTGAGAGATATGGGTCTAGTTTTAGTCTTTGACATCTGGAAAGCCAGTTTTTCCAGCATCATTTATTAAAGAGGGTATATTTCTTCAACTGAACCTGTTTGGCCCCTGTCAAAGATAAGGCAGCTCAATGTACTTGGAGTTATTTCTGCATCTTTTAATCTGTTTCATTGATACTTGGGTCTGTTTATTTGTTTGTTTGTTTGTTTTTCTAGTACCATACTGTTTTTATTTCTATAACTTTGCAGTATAATTTCAAGACAGGGATTGTGATGCTCCTTGCCTTGCATTTGTTGCCCAGAATTTCTTTTACCATTCTAGAATTCTCCTATCTCTAAATCAAAGTTAGGATTCTTTTCTTTAATTATGTGATGTGATATTCTATTGGCAATTTGATCAGGACTGCATTAAACAGGTTTATAATTTTGAGAATAGGGCTATTTTCATTGTATTTATCCCTCCTACACAAGAACAAGAGATATCCTTCCATTTTCTGATAACCTCTTCAATCTCCTTTTTCAGACTATTGTTGTTTTCAATGTAGAGGTCTTTTACTTCTTTCATTAGCTTGATTCCTAGTATTTCACTTTTTGGGTGTTATTGTGAAAAGTGTAGTCTCCCTAATTTCTCTCTCAGTGAGTTTATTATTTGTGTATAGGAAAACTATTGACTTTTGAGTATTGAGTTTATATCCAGCTATGCTACTGAACTTGGTTATTAAATACATAAGTCTTTCAGTAGAGTTCTTGGGGTCTTCTATGTAGAGTATCATGTCATTTGCAAGTAAAGATAATTTAATTTCTTCCTTTCCTATTCTCATTCCTTTTATTTTTTTCTCTTGCCTAATTGCTCTGTCTGATGTTTTGAGAACTGTATTGAATAAGAGTGGTGATAGTGGGCATCTTTGTCTTGTTCCTGATGTTAGAGTAAAAGCTCCCAGTTTTGACCATTTAGTATGATGTTAGCTATTGATTTGTTATAGAGGGCTTTTATTAGGTTGAGATAAAGACCATCTAGTTTTCTATTGGGTTTTTTTTTTTTTTTATCATAAATGGATGTTGAACTTTACCAAATGTTTCATCTATTGAGATTATCAGGTGGGTTTTGTCCGTGGCTCTGTTGATATGGTATATTATATTTACTGATTTGTGTTTGTTAAGCAATCTGTGCATTCCTAGGATGAATTCTAACTGGTCATGGTATATAATCTTGGTGATTTGCTGCATTCTGTTTGCTAGTATCTTATTGAAGATTTTGCATCTATGCTCTTTAGGGAGATTGGCATTTATCTCTCTTTTTGGGTTGGTTTCTTCTCTGGCTTTGATATCAAGGTAATGTTTGTTTCCAGGAATGAGTTTGGGAGTGTTGTTTCCCTTTTGATTTCATTAAAGAGTTTGAGGAGTAGTAGCATTAGCTCTTCTCTTATTTTTTATTTTATTTTATTTTATTTTATTTTTAGAATTTACCAGTGAGTCCATCAGCAGCTAGGCTTTTCTCTGTTGGTAGGTTAATTACATCTTCAATTTCACCGATTGATATTGGGTTATTCAGAATCTTTGATTCAGCTTTAGTAATTCATATGTATGTAGGGATCTGTTCATTTCTTCTGTGTTTTCCACCTTATTTGAATACAAGTTCTTGAAGTAGGTATTAATGATCTGGATTTCTCTAAGATTCATTGTGATTCACCCTTTCCATTCCTAGTTGCCTGGGTTTGAATCTTTTTTTCCCTTTTTTTTTTTTTGATAAATTTGGCTAAAGGCCTGTTGATTTTATTTAATCTTTAAAAGGACAAACTCTGATTCATTATATTGTTTTCTTAGTCTCAGTTGCACTGATTTCTGCTTTAATATTTATAATTTTCTCCCCTAGGCTTGATCTATTCTTCCATCCAGAATCTTAAGCTTCAACAATAGGTTATTCATTTGAGCTCTTTCTGTTTTTCTTATTGTCAATTTATTGCTATAAATTTCCTTCTTACAACTGTTTTCTTTGTGTCCCATAAGTTCCAGTATGTTGTACTGATATTATCATTTAATTGTAGAAATTGTCTAATATCTTTTTTAATGTAATCTGTGACTCACTGGTTGCTCCAGAGGGTGTTATTAATCTCCATGTGTTTATTAATTTTTTTGTGGATTCTTTTGCCATTGATTTCCAGTGTCATTGCACAATGGTCTAGTAATATGCATTGTATAATTTCAATTCCTTCAATTTACCTGAGTATGTTCAATGAGCTAGTATGTGGTTTGGAGACCATCTTGTGAGCAGCTGTTATGAGGGTGGAATGCTCTGTAGACATCTACTAAGTCTACTTGTTCACAGGTTTGGTTCAGCGCTGATATTTCTTCAATACTTTTGTCTAGTTTATCTACCTACTTGTGACAACGAGGTATTGAGATTCCTCATTATAACTGTGTTAGTGCTTATTTGATTTTTCATGCCCCTTAATACTTATTTTATATAGTGGGATACATAAGTATTTGGGCCATCTATATTTATAATTGTTATATCTTAGTTTGGAATGGTCCCTTAACATGTAGATAATGACTTACTTTGTCTCTCCTGATCAGTTTTCACTTGAAATCTGCTTTTACTGCAAATATAATAGCTACCCTTGCTTTTTTCTAGGTTCCTTTTGTGTGAAATAATCTTTCCCATTGTTTGACTTTCAACTGTGGATTTCTTTGTAGTTAAATGTATTTCTTGTATACAGTATATTGTTGGATTTTATTTCTTGATCCATTCTACCACTCTATTTCTTTTGATTGCTGAACTGAGACCAGTTACATTAACAGTTGCAATTGATATATTAATTTATCTTTGCCATATTATTATCCTGTTGCTAGTTTCCTTTGTTTCTCCTCTGTTTAACTGCTTGCTTTACCTGGTAGATTCTTTCTACTTGTGTTCTGTCTGTTACAGTTCCAATTAGCTGCTATGGCATCATTGTTCTTTTTCTAGAATATTCTTCAGAATATTGTGGAGAGCTGGTTTAGTGGTTATGAATTTCTTTAGGTGTTCTTTGTCATGGAAGCATCTAATTTCTCCATCAATTTTGAGAGATAGTTTTGTGGGGTATATCAATATAGGTTGGAAGTTGTTTTCTTTTAGGATATAAAATACTTCAAGCTCTCCTTAAGTGTTTGTGTTGAGAATCCTGCTGTAATTCTAATGGACTTTCCTTTATAGGTGCTTTCTTTTCGCTAACACCTTTTAATGTTCTATTATTGTGCTGAATTTCTGGAATCTTGGCTGTTATAGGCCTTGATGTAGATTTTAGGGGGTTATGATTAACTGAAGTCATATAAGCTCACTTATCTGTATGTCAAATTATTTTTCCATGATGGGGAAATTTTTTTCCATTACTTCTATGAACAAATTTTTTACACCATTTGCATTGTCTCCTTCTTTTTCTTTGACTCTGATCAATTTTATGTTGTTCTTTGCATCATCTCACAAAGACTGATTTTTTTTTTGATCCCTTGTTATTTTTAAGAAATGTTTCTTTTCATGGTCTCTAAGCACAATCCTGTCTTGTACATCTGATATTCTATCTTCATATTGGTTTAGTCAGCTGAGTATACTTTCAAGAATTTTTAATTTTCTGGATAACTAACTGAATCTGTTTCATGGATTCCATTTCTCTCTTGGCCATTCAGGGTTTCCATCTCTTAAGCTTCCCTATTTTTTATCTCTATTTATTCTGAATTCCCTAACCAAATCTTTCATTGTAATCATAATCTCTTTTTACCAAAGAGGAATTTCCAAACTGATCTCCACAGGGGTTGTACGAGTCTACATTCCCACCAACAGTGGAAAAGTGTTCCTTTTTCTCCACAGCCTTGTCAACATTTCTTGCTGGCTAATTCTGAGATAGCAGCCATTCTTTGTGGAGTGAGATGAAATCTCAGTGTTGTTTTCATCTGCATCTCTCGAATGACCAATGATGTCGAGCATTTCTTCATATATTTCTTAGCTGCTCTTACTTCTTCCTCCGAAAAGTATCTGTTCATCCTCATAAGTGAAATAAATAGGTCACAGATGTGTAAATATCATATTTTTTCTCTGGTCTGAGAAAATGAAGTTGTAAATAAGTTGTAGTATGTATAGTTGATATTGTGAAACAGAGAATATTTAAAAGGAAAAAGGTATAAGGGTAAACAATGAGGGGGAAAAGAATGTGACAATAATGAAAAAAAAAAGGAAACAAAGCCTATGTATATAGGGGGTGGAGGATTGCAGGGCAGTGGGAAAGGGGAAAAAATGAGAATAAAGTCATGTCATATTCTGGCACAAACTCTCAATGTTGAATGCGATGATGATGTGTATTCATAATGTACCAATAAAGATTTAAATTTAAATATACATATATTTTTTTTTAAATGTTAAAACTGAAAAAAAATCAAAAAACAAAACAAAAGATTGCTTTTAGGAACTATAATTATTGAAATGTAGAAAAGTCTACTCTCGGGACCAGAGACTTAGCTCAGTGGTGCCAGCTCGTGCCTTGCAAGCACAGAGTCCCGAGTTTGATCCCCAGCCTATTTTCTTCTTTATGTGAAAATGCTTTTATGTTTCCATTAGTCTTAAAGAGCATTGGGTCAGGGATTTGGCTCAGTGGTTCTGGCACCTGTCTTACAAGTGCAAGGACCCAGATTCGATTCCTGGGTAACCACATACCATACTGGGTGTGGGGACTCACACCCAGCAGCAATCAGTACCACATACCACAGTGCCGGGCGTGGTGGCTCACGCCTGTAATCCCAGCACTCGGGAGGCAGAGGCAGGAGGATTGCTGTGATGTGAGTTTGAGGCTGAGCTCAGGGCCAGCCTGAACTACAAAGCGAGAACTTGTCTCAAAAAACCTAAAAAAAAAAAGAGCATTTTCCTTGTTTTCACAATTCTAAATTATCACTGATTTTAATTAAAGATAATTCATCTTTATATTTTTTTCTTTATTTATTTCCGATTACTTTTAGGATTTCCTCTTTGCTTTTGGTATTGTTTAGAAACTTGGGGCTTAGTAAATTTTATCATTTTGGGGAAATCCCAGTTATTATCTCTTCAAATACTTGCTTTTTTTCCATTCTTTCTTTTCTCTTTTTAAACTTATCAAGTATACTTTATATTTTCTCATTCAATTTTCTATGTCCTTTAATCTTGCCTACATATTTCCTTTTTATTTCCCTGAGTCCTGTATCATTGTTTCTGCCTTACCATCTAATTTATTAATCTATTTTTAATTTTGTTTAATATGATGTCTAAGTTAGGCCATTACATTTTTAAATTTCAGTGTTTGGTGTTTTAATTCTAAAAATCTTATTTGATCTCTTTCAAATTTGACAAGCCACTTTTAATTGCTATCCATTCATTAAAGACATTTATAAGCTTACCTTTATTTCCATAAACATAATGAGTAAAATTTTTTATTTGAATCTATACTTAACTACACATAAAGAATTTGTGAGACTTTGTTTCTGCTATTTCATCATGTTTTGGTTTTCGTGTGCATTCTTATTTCTGATTATACTGCTCATGACCCTGGAAAATTAAAGGAAAAGTATCTTCTTCCAGAGAAGATTCGTATCTGATTCTTTTAGATATCTAGGGTCAAACTGATATGATCTACAGCTTTCTACAAAACCTGTGAAAAGTTGTCCAAAGAAAAGTTATCTTTTCTTTGCTCAATATCAAGGCAATCTTCCCTGCTATTTCTGCAGAGTGAGAAATATGGTTTTAATTTAGTTTCACCTTTGTCCTGAGAAGTTCTACCTTTATATAGAAATGGTCTTATGAGACTCTCCTCCTTGGGCAAGCCAGTTACTTTGACTTCTAACCTTCTTGCTCTATAAGGCTACAAAAATCAAAGTCTACATTAGAATCAACAAACATTCTTAAGGCGAAAGCAACTTAGATGTTCCAGTGTTTTATCTAGCTCTCTCCCCTCCCACTGAACCATAGATTTGGACCTGAAATTAACTTATAACTTCTCAGCTCTTTAGTGTTTTTATGGAAATCTAAAATTTTTTCAACCTTAAAAATACATTCAGCCTCATATGATAGGGTACTACTGTAATCCCCACACTTGGCAGGTTGAGGATTGCTGTGTTCAAGGCAAGCGGGACTATATATGGAGTGAGACCCTGCCTCGAAAATTTAAACCAAATCAAATCAATCAAAAACATATATATATATATATATATATATATATATATATATACACACACACACACATATACATACATACCTATATATTAAATATCTCTATATATAATACATAATTATATAATATATATAATTATTAGTATGTGTTATATATTAATATTATATATTATTGTATACAATTATATTTATATATATATATATACAGGCATTTTCAGAGGAACTTGGATCCAAATGAACTTAGTCTACCACTGTCAGAAAAAGAAGTCTATCATTTCACTTCTTAACAATAATTGAATGAACTAAATTTTCCTGAACAACTGTAATATTTGTATGAGGTTCCTTTTCTCAGGGGACACACCCAGATATTTCTAGAAGAGCAGTTTCCACAGTATAAAGGCTCTAGAACAGCTCCTAGGAATATGATGACTCACTTATGTGACTCTCTATTCAACCTCTCTTCTTTTGCTCTCTGAACTAAACTATATCCAGGAAGGCTTCTTCCATGAGCTGAACTTCCAACTCCTAAAATTGCTATAAACAAGAGACACAGAGTTTTCATGTCGGGATGTATTTCTCACCTTAATAAAAATGACTTTTCTGGTACTTTCTAGAATCTGCTGCTCCGGCTGGGGATTTAGCTCAAGTGTACTACACCTACCTTGGAAGCATAAGGGCCCACTTTTGGTCCCCAGAACCACAAAAAATAAAAATAAAATCTGCCACTGCTAGGCTCTCTCGATGTGTCTGCGCTGCTTCACCCTAATCCATCCCATATGGCTTACACCTATGTTGCTCTACTTGAGACAGGCTTTACATATATAAGTTGATAGATTAAAATTCGCTCTTGTCCTGTAAATAGAGTTTTCTATTTTTTCCATTTTTCTTTTTGTTTTTGGACATTTTCCAGAGGAGTGAAATGCCACCAAATGCAGCAATGTTTATGCAGGAAGAGTTTAAGCCTCTTGACTCGTCTCTTTTCTCCTCAACTCAATATTCAGTACATCAGAAACTCCTGTCAACTCGATTTTTAAAACAGACTCAGAACTGAGGCAGGGATTTAGCTCACTTGTTCAGGCGTCTGTCTTGCAAGCACAAGGGCCTGGGTTCGATTCCCTGGCAACCACACACAATACTGGGTGTGGAGACTCACACCCAGCAGCAACCAGTACCACAGACCACAAGGCCGGGCGTGGTGGCTCACGCCTATAATCCCAGCACTCGGGAGGCAGAGGCAGGAGGATTGCTGTGATGTGAGTTTGAGGCTGAGCTCAGGGCCAGCCTGAACTACAAAGCGAGACCTGTCTCAAAAAAAAAAAAAAAAAAAAAGACTCAGAACTTAGCCACTTCTTGCCACCTCTTTCTCCTAGGCCAAGCTATCACTGTATTTTATCTGGACCATTATATACCCTCTAATCTATCTTCCTCTATTCACCTTAGCTACTTTGGAGCCTACTCTCCATACGTCATTTATATTTTTAAAGATACAAGCTAGATTATCATACCTACACTTAGAATCTCCCATTAGTTTGATGACTCACTCACAATACAACCCAAAGCCTTTAATCAGGCTGTGAAGCCCTACAGTTTCTTCACCTCCTCTTCTCCCATCATTTGCTGCCCTGCAGCTGCTGTACACTCTCTCCTGCTCTCCACACAGGTCAAGCACACTCCCACAAGGGCCTGGCACTTGGTCAACTATCTGCAGGGAATGCTCTACCATTAAGTTTCCACACAGCTCACTCCTCTTCGCTTCATTTCCATCTCTGCTCAAATATCACTTTATTAAAAGGCCATCCTGGAGCAACCTTCCTACCAACTATCATTGCTCCAGATACCCACTCGCTGTTTCCTTACTCAGTTTTCTTTTGCTTCTGAATAGTTACTATGAAGTTGTATGTTTTATAGTTATTAGCACTTTTGTTTGGAGAAGGAAAAAGGTCCTGGGGGACGTTTTTGTTTTCCTCCACCAAAATACAAGCCCTGGAAGAGCATCGTCCTTGTTTGGGTTCACTGATGTACCTTGGGCATCTAGGACAGTGTTTGTCTTCTCATAAGTGCTCAGTAAACATCATTCACAAACACCACAGACAGGATTCCATCACGGGAAGCACAGTGGAAGTGGAGAAAAGGGAGCTCCTTTTTCTCTGATGCCATGTGAGCTTTTGCCACCTTGCCCTCTGCTTTGCTCACTAACCCACCATCTAAGGTCACTATTTTCAACCTGAGTCTACATCTCTGTCCTGCCTAAGGCTCCCTAGTTCACTAATTTAGTGTCCAAATTCAAAATCTGGTTGGTCTGCCACAGTCCAAAAATGCATTTAGAGTTCAATTAGCGATACAGTAGTTGGGGATGCAGGGAGGGGAAAGTGGGTGTGTCTGTTCATCTACCAAGGAATCACTCCCTCCAGACTCTCCACAGAAGGAAAAAGGTCTTGGGGGACTTTAATTCAAACACAGAACAATCCTCCTCCAGAACATCCTGGCACTGGCAGAGAGAATCACGTAACTTTCATTAGGGTGCCTCTCGTTCAAATGCCTACAGAGATCTGGCAAGTAATATAATATAAAGGAAGACTTTAAAAAAAAAAAAAAAAGAGTGAAGTGAAGAGAGTGGGAATATGGAAAAACAGGGGACTCTATGTGACATCCAAAAACAGGAGCCACTATGCTGCCAGGGAGGCATATAGGCTCAGTGTTGCTCAAAGAGACCAGAACCATCAGGAGTTGATGTATTTTAATGTGAAATATCTCACTTTTTCAATGAGAAATAATTTGATTTTAAAAAAATAAAACCCTATACAGACCAATATGCTGCTGACCAAATTTGGCTCAAGGGCACCAGTATCCAACTTGTATTTCATACGGTCAGCTCAAAGTAGGACACAGGTAATTTATCACCCCCAAAGGTGATGCTTCCCAGGGGGCTCACTGTGACTTCCATCAGCTGGAGTCATCGGCACTCTCAGTCCCCTTTCACAGCAGCCGCCTCGTCTTCTCCACCAATCCTGGCACCACATCAGTTCCCACCAACTTTAACCCTAAGAGGCAGGCAGCTGGGCTTGGAATCAGACGGTAAGGTTAAAACCACTGCTACTTTCCGGCATTCTTAAACTTCTCTAAACCTCAGTTTCCTCATCTGCAAAATGAAAATACTAATTAGAAGGGTTCTAAAGAATACAGTAAATATAAGTAATGAACATGGAAGACAATAGGCACAGAACTGATGATAACTAACATTAATAGACTGGGAGCTGCCTTAGCCCCAAGAAAATAGGGTACCAGAAAAATCTAACGGCTGTGACACTGAACGTGCACAAGCTAATGCCACATACCTCTCATTGTGCAATAAGAAAAGGCAAAAATGCATTTAATAAATACAACAAGGAGGGGAAATACCTCTCTGCAGGAACCCAAGTCTTCCCACCAACGTAACTGCTTGTGAACTTAGTCCAGAATGTCTAAATTGGTAGAAACCAGTACTAATTAAAATTCATAGACATCAATTATCTGACTATTCAAGACTCTTGAAGCCATTTCTATATGCATATTACAACACAATACCAAATCAAGTAAAGACACGCCAATGCCCCAGTGGCCTAAAAAATTAATTCTGTAGCTCAGGGAGACAACTGGGAAAAGAAAGGCCAGTGTGCAAAGTGTAAACTGTAATCTGTTTCTAGGTGGTGCAGGCTGCCTGGGGCTGGGAAAGGACTTCTCCATCCTGCCATATTCGCAAGGAAGGAAGGAACTGCTGCCCAGGTGCTTCTCGAGTCCTGGAAACCCCATCTTTCTCACAACCCAGCCCAGCCCATGTTTTTCAAGAATTGCTCCATGAAGATCTATGATGTATGAGGCAGAAGTTGTACAGGGCACCGGACTTAATCCAAACACTGGACCTCTAGAAAGTCAAGAAATAGGAAAGGGGTTGGCCCAAAGGAGTCGCACAACCTATACTTTCCCTGTAAATGAAGATGACTCACTACAAGTGAATCCTGAAACATGTCTTTGTTGACAGAAAATTTTAAGTAAGCTCTTCTACTCAGGAAGAGTAAAAAGAAAGGAAATCATTTCTGATCACTTGCACTTTTTTTAAGAAGAAGAGCTGAGCCCCACGTCCACGCCAGATACTCCTGGGCCTATTCCTATTTCTCAGGTCCATAGATTCCATAATCACATATGTCTACTGTTGGTTTTCCTCTGGGGAGACAAAGCAACTGAAAACTATTTACCTCCTTCACTGCCAAGCCTCTCCTAGTAGGCAGGTGATCAGTAATTATTTATGCAATGTCTGGACTTAAGAAAAGGGAGGACCAGGGCC
>PVIR01038175.1:0-14700 GCA_004026965.1 Petromus typicus
ACCCCACATGAGAACTTAGACTGCCTTCATACAGAACCCCTGTGAAGATTTGCCTGTAATTGGGGCTGGGGATTTAGTTCAGTGGCACCCTGTCTGTCTCACAAGTAGGAGTTTGATTCCCAGTACCACAAGATAAATAAATAAATAAAACATCACTGAACTAAAAATACAGGAAGTAAACATTGAGTATCATGTCAGGAATCATCACCAAATTATCTGCCAGCAGATTTAGCTCAGTGGTTCTGCTTCACAAGCAAAAGGTCCCAAGTCCATTCCTGGTACCAAAACATTTTTAAAAAGTTTTTCTAGAACTATTGTTTTATCTTCCTTAACAGTACATTTCATACTCACTCCACTTCAGATGAGATTTCATCTTCATTAGTTCACTAAATTGGCTTTGTTCAGAATCATTAAGAACTTGCCAAAACCAGGACCAGAAATGCTTCCTGACAAGTACAAGGTCCTGAGTTTGATCCCCAGTTCCACCAAAAGAAAAAATTTCCAAAACCAGTGGCCATGAAGCCTCTTCTCTCAGCAGTCTTTGACACAGCTGACCCCTTACTCCCTGTTCAAAACATTTGTTGTTTGACTTTGTGACCATAGTCTTTTACTTTTCTTCAAATCACTGAACACCTGCATTTCTCCCACCTCTGTCCTTCATAAGATATCTATGATAACCTGCTTGGGGCCAAGACCTGGGTCTCCACCTTTAGCCTTTCATTATTTCTCATAAGTCCCAGAATTGTAAACTAAACTGGATCAAATTTCATCCTGAGCTGCAGGCTTTATCCTAATGCCAAACCTTGAATATCTACTTATTCAATTAATAGATATACATGCATATATAATATATACTATCCAATATAGTCAATAATCCTATCATGATATTTGTCTTTCTGGGAATATTATCTCACCAGTGAGACTTTCCCAACAACTTATAAAGCCTTATAAAACTTGTAACTTAACTTTAAAACTTTCTAATTTTCTCATAATGTTGTTTTTCTCCATAGAAAATAACACTTTTTGTCACATATTCATCTGTGATCTGTCTCCCCTCACTGAAATATTAGCTACAAAAAGATAGGGACTAATTATTTTGTCTTCATAGCTATACTTCTTCTTTTTTTTTTTTTAAAGGTTTTTTGAGACAGGGTCTCACTTTGTGGTTCAGGCTGGCCCTGAGCTCAGCCTCAAACTCATATCACAATCCTCCTGCCTCTGCCTCCCGAGTGCTGGGATTACAGGCGTGAGCCACCACGCCCGGCACTGGTATGTGGTACTGGTTGCCGCTGGGGTGAGTCTCCACACCCAGTATTGTTATGTGGTTACCGGGGATTGAACCCAGGTCCTTGTGCTTGCAAGACAGGCTCCAGAACCACTGAGCTATATCCCTGGCCCTTCATAGCTATACTTCTAATGTCTCTTAATCATATACTTAGCAATAATTAAATAAATATTTCAATAAATATTTGTCAAATTAATACACTTACATATCCTAAACCATTCTTAAGTCAGAAAATTATATCCATGTACTTATTTACTCATAACAAAACTACCTAGAATTCTTTCTATTTCTGCTCTTCTTCTTACTCCATGCCTGCTGTGAGCCCAACAGAAAATACATCTCACATCATAACATTGCTCACTATCTTGTTTCCTCTACAGTTCAAGACTCCTTCCTGCCTTGCTGAAACATTTCTGTGGGCACTCAGTTTTGCCCTCCATCAATACTTTACACCTGAGTTATTGTCCTCATTCATATATCCTTGTATATCAAGCCTTAATTCAAAATGTTTGGTGGCTTTTCATTGAACGTGCAAAATGTTGTAAAACCCCTGCATAACTGTGCTCTGTCCTTATCTCTGTCCTTACCTCTCAACCCTATATCTCAATTCCGGGGTCGTTCGTGTTAGGGCCCTCAGCACTAGGAAGAATACTACTTAGAGTCTTCACTCAGTTATTTCCTCTCATAACTTATGAGTTAAGTGATTTGTCTTCAGATCTCCTGTGACTACTCTTTCTATAGCAATTAGCTTTCTCCTGCTTCCATATGCTGCTATAGTATCCTGGTTATACACACATATTATTGTTTTATTTTCTTGTTAGTCTATTTGTTTGTTTAACTAATCTATCTCCACTAAAAGAAAGTAATTTCCTAAAGGAGATTCTATCTTGTTAACTCTACTACCTGGAATATAATACTTGTTCAGTAAATATTTATTTTCTCACTAATTTTATGGATAGAAAACAAATAAATCTCTATATATCATTAACTCTTTCTGCTGCTGAGGAAATCATGTAATATCACTAAATGATACTTTTCAAAACATAATAACCAATAAATTATACGGCAACAATAAAACTCAGTTTGAGATGACTTTCTAAATCATAACTCATTATAATTATACTCAAATTCTCATCTTTATATTGCCAATATTATTAAAATGTCATGAAAACTAATTGGACTAAATGAAGACTACAGTATGCAGACCTAATAAATTAAAGTGACAGTTTTGCACTGCAAGTAATAATGTGTGTCAAATATTATTTGATCTTCGAAGTATGGTGTCAATGCATTAAACTTCATTTAAAAGATAAGAAAATAATATTTAACACTGGATAATGTCCATGATGAAATCATCATGATTTTTTTCATTGTTGGGGAAATGTCCAGTGAAATATCCATTTTGCCCAATATTCTTGATTAAATTTGGAACTCTTGGTACTCATGAAAAAAATCCATTCATGTGGTTCATCATTGTGGGCCTGTCTGACTGTATCATTTTCCCAGATACTTGAACAAATCCTTAGACATCAGTTGTAGAGAAACATCTGAGTCAAAAAGGAAATAAAGTTATGCTTTCCTGAGACAGAAACTGTTAAATAGAAACTGTCACTGCATCACACAAGTAATTCCAGATAGTATTGACTAGCAATGACTAAAAATAAGAAGCTTCAAAATCTTAAAAGATAAATTTTCACCAAAGTGTTAGGAAGACCAAGTGACTGGAATTATTACATAATTTGAGGGGGGGGATTTGGAAGAAGAGATGACAGATTCTATTCCTGGATTGAGAATTTACTAACTCTGATGAAATTTTCCACCTCTCTTGGGATCCATTTCTCTCTATAAAAAAAATTAAAAATTAGGATCTACTTCAGCCATTGGAATTTCTCAAACATCTTCATAAAGAATGCTCTAGGTTGTGGAAAAACTACAAATCTAAAAGGATAGTGTTGGGAAGCTGGAAGGAGCTATCGAGGCCAGGCATATCACTCAGGCTGAAAGAAATCCATGTCAGCCCTGTAGTTTCACTGAAAAGTCCTCGAATAACCTCTCAGAATTTTGCTTTATTTTGGTCCACAAACTCCAGAGAGCTTGAAAATTACATGAGATAAGGGTGGGAAAGCACCTTTTTCTCCTGGGAAATTCCAAAGTATGATCATAAATATTTTGTACAGCCCATAATTTAAGTATAGCTCATGGTTATTTATTTAAATATTTGCCCAGAATTTTGCTATCATAGATGACATCAGAGATGACAGATTGCTTTTCTATTTTTCAAGCTCTTTAAAAAAATATACACACTTTGACAAGAATAATTAGAACTCCCTAACTGAAAACAAAACAATTTTGAAGTTTGTGATAATAAAAATATATAACTCATTATGTATATCTAAATTGTACCAATGAACTTAATTAATGACAAAAATATATATAACTCCAATAGGCATAGCTTTAAGGATAGCTTCCTCTCAATAGATGCAGAGTTTGCCAGTTTTCTTGAATTAAAATTGCACTGATAAATTTCCCTGAACACTTTGTTTTGTGCTTTTGCCATTTTCCTACAACTCTATTTGGGTAACTTTGAATCACTGTGAAAGTTTATACCTATTTTTTCTTCCAAATTCTCCTCTTAAACAGTAATTTAATTGATGACATTTTTTGGACTCATTGGTAAACACAGCCAACGCAAAGTAAGTGTAAGTGGCACTGAGAAATATGTTTGGGCTCCAGGTTTAGTCTAGTCTCCCCACGTGGTATTTGCTAAAAAGCCTGTCTCTAATCTACACCAATTAATCAAGGGGTTATGGCCTGAAAATGGAGGTTTAGTGGTCAAAATATTTTACTCACAAAGAAAGAGATTGTACTCTTTTTAAAAGCATTAAAAACACCTCAACATTTTTTGCCTAATCTTACTTCCACTTTTTCTTTCTTCATTTATATTAATGAGCTTCTACACAGACATATGTAAAATACCCTATTTTACATATAAATACATAATATTCTATTTTAATTTTTGTATTGAAACAGAGTCACATGCTTTGGTTTTAGTATCACCAAGCATATAGTCATATAATCATTAGTTTTCATTTGGGAGGTTCATTGGACCAATCTACTGTATTTCTACTGTACATACTTAAATCATTTAACAAATGTTTTGCTGTAACTGTCCTCTCTGAGATCCATTCTGTCTCAAATTGTAATCTTTTTTCTCACTGGCAGTTGATTCCAAATTCTGTATTTTATTGTGTACATTTCCAGTGGCTCCTTCTCCAAGCTTGGATCTCTATCTACATGGACAGTGAACTTTTCTTTTAAATGAAGAACATAGAAGTAAACTAACCTATTCACAGTAAAAATTACTTGTTACTAAGGGATGTGTTGTGACAGGGCTGAGATCCTTTGTCATGAAAACATAAGGTAACCAGAAATATTTTATTTGCATTACTAACAGATGCAAAATAGCAAAATAGCTACTCCAATAATCTTGCCTATAAACTGCTGCAAGCAAGACTTAGCAATCTAGGGCCAAGTGAGTTAGTGCCCTTGAGTGACACCACTGTCTGAGGTAAGTTTTATTCTTCTTCAGTGACATCCTTTTAGTGCTAAGTATCTTGTCAGTTTCCACTTAGGGGGAGTCATTCCCTCAACTTGAGCTGGACACTTTCCAAAGGCAGCAGTTTTCTTACTCACATGATGTGGCATCACCTGTACCCTTGGGTGCTTGTATGACTCCGAATAACGCAAACAAAAAAATATTATTTTCAACATTAGTTTTCTAAATTGCCATCCTTGTACCTGCTACCATTTCTACCTTGAACGTGCTCATCTTTCCTTAATTTCTCCTTTGCCCTAAAATATGAATTGAAGAAAACTGACACTGCTCTTGAGAAGGGTGGTTCCACTCAGCCAAGGTCAGAGTGGAGTTGATGACCAAGTCTTTCTTTTTCAACCACACCCCTGGCTCATTCGCACAACATGAAGATCACCTTTTAAAGACAACAGAAGTTTTATTTTCAGCAATGTGGAGTTGCAAAAGAGGAAGAAGTAGCACTATTCTTGCCTCAGTAATAGTAATATATGTGAGTCCTATTTATGTATCTGAGTATCAGGATTTTTCAAAATAGCCCTCTTGATCTAATTGGCTTGTCCTTTGCACCAATAGCCTCAACAGATTTGTGAGGCTGTTGATAAAATTTTAGTAATCCACATTTATGCCCAAAGAATTCAAATTCTTTCAGCAATGCTTATTTATTCAGTATATTATAGTAAATACTGGAGAGTGTACAAAAATCAGCCAAGTAGATCAGAGCCAATTAGAAGAGATTAACAGCTATCCAGAAACATATGCTTTGTTTTACAAATGTTTTGTTTGCTTTCACAGAAAATAACATCACCTTTAATTTAGCTCAAACTAGAAGCTTCATGTCATCCCCAGCTTTTCTCTCTCCTTGATGAGTTATCTACTAAAGACATAGATGTGCCTACTCTTTACAAACGAATAGTGCTGCTGGTCACTTGTCTGGATAATGATAGATACTGTTACTAGGAGTCACAAAAATTATCGTTCTCATTGAAGAAAAGAAATAAGGAAGTAGTTAAACCAGAAATTAATTCTAACACAATCATTAGAAATAGTTTATGGCCGTTGTAAGAACCACAGGAAACATGTGCCCAAAATAATTTCTCAGTAAATTAGCACAGTACTCACTGTAATCATATCATTACATTAATATGTACAACAGACACAGAGATGTTGCACCTGGATTCCCCTTTTGGGCTGGCATGATGGTAGCCATGAACCTATAAGGGAGCTGAAGGAATCTTTGCTGGAGGTCTGGGCCTGCGAGGCAAGAGGTGTAACAGCGGGAAGAGTTAGGGGATGAGAGTTTTCTCAGTGACTGTTCTGGGGGAGACTCTTAGTATGTTGACAAGAAGTGTTGAAAGAGAGCATTCCTACTCCAGACCTAACTTCAGAAGAAAACTTTCTGTTCCTCCAGTGAGTATAGTGTTAAATATGAGCACTTCATACATGGCCTACGTTATGTTGAGGTATTTCTTATCTTCCTAATTCACTGAATCTGTTATCATCATTAATGCTGAATTTTGTTAAACACTTTTTCTGCATCAAATGAGATGATTTCTTATGCCATAAAATCTCTTGCTATCCTGGAGAATGGGTTGTTCATGATTAGGACATTGAATGATTCTATAAATCTTTTGCTGTTCTTCAGAGATCCCATAAACCTAACTGAATGAACTTGAAGTTGTTTACTTAATGCTTCTTAATGTTTACTTAATGCCCTTTCTAGTCCCTCATCTGTAGGCTGGAAATGTAGCTCAGTGGTAGAGTAAGTGCTTCCCTAGCATTTTCAAAACCATAATCTCTAGCACCACAAGGGGCAAAAAAGGAAATCTAGTTCTCCATCTTTGTGACATCACTAAGGTGAGTTATTTATATGGTTTGAACCCTATAAAGACAGTTCCTTATTGTACAATACTCCACCATACTATGGAACCCAGTGGAGATCTACCAGTGAAGTAAACCTTTGGAAGGCTTGGGTGACTATGTAGTGTGGTTTATAGCACCTTAGGGTTCTTTTAATATTTCTTTGGATATAGTCCTCAGAATTAAGCCAAAAATGCTGAGCGTGCCTCCTAACCTAACACCAGACAGAACACCTCTACTATACCTGCTACAGCTTTTTTTTTACCTATTACTTGCTGTATTTATTTATTAAATTTAATGAGAAAAAAATCTCACAACATAAAAATATACCAGAACCCCTTGGATAAAACACTGTCCTCTCTAAAAGATAAGGTTTTTTTTCAACCCATGAAGTAAAAGATCAAAATGACCAGTATCTTTCAGTATTATTATAATAACTACATCCATAAGCAGCAAACTCTTGCATAACAGTACAATACAGCCCCGAGGAAGCCAGAGATCAAACAGAAGATCGGGAGACAAGCTTCTCTGATGAAAAGTACAAATGGCACTGTGAAAGGACAAGATGTGGACATATCTGGCTTCAAAGTACCTAAGAAACTATCAAAAGGAGCATCAAAGTTAAAATGTTCCTTATTTGCCTCCCATACAGATTTATTTTGAAATGTTGTTTGCAGAAATAATTACAGCTTTTTCCAGTAGATTAGAGTGCTTCAAAAGAATGATTAGGAAAAGTATCAGTCAAAATCCCATTAGGAAAAATGGCCAATTCAATTCAGGATAATTTGAGGAAGGCTAAAGTGGTTATTTATGAAGGGGAGCTATGAATAATATTATGCTAATCCAGGTGTTTTGGTAAGTGATCTGTTACTTCATGCCCCTAAGCATGAAAGGATGAGGGAGCAGGAGCTAGTGAAGCCATGAGGAGCAAATCCACAGCATTGCACAGCAGTGACATTTGGTAAAGGGTGATCTCAAGGTTCTTGGTGTGGAGGAAGCTGGAAAAATAAAGAGCTGATCCACTGTCTGTCCTTCCAGTCTCCTGCACAACCCAGTGTAAGAACTCAGTGGTAAACCAGTGAAACAGGGGTGTTGGTGTAGTCTGTGCAAATGATCACCTAGGACAGAGATGAGGATAGAGAGGCCTGGACTGCAGAAGTGTGGTCGAAATAGCAGACATTCTACACAGCAGTAGGTTCCATTATTTCAAGGGCCAAGATGTGAGTATTTCATATCCCTTCTTCTCCCTCCCACCCTTCTCTTCCTTCTCCCCACACTTCCTCTTGCCTCTCTACTTCTCTCCCTCTATAGATGTGAATAATAATAAATCTCTGGAAAAAAATCACAAAAAATATTTATACAAGCAATGTGTTTATAAATAGAATAGATAGCAACAAACATTTCAAAATAAACGATATATCAAGTGTACTGTTTGTCCCTTGGAGACTTGGCTGGCAACAAAACAGTGGCCTGAATAGACTGACAAGTCTTATTTTCTTAGGGACTAAACAATGGGCAGGATGACGACTCTACACCATATATACATCAATGCTGATAAGTTCAATTAAAAAACTAGTTAGCTACCTGAGTAAGTTAGAAAAATAAGCATGCACTCTGAACTCTCATGGGTGAAGAGTTCAAAAGAAATAACACTGAAAGGTTCTAAAGAGAGACTGTTATGTGAGCTGTGATTAAGAAGACTCCGTAGACAGAAATCCCGACAAGTTTGCAGGACATAGTGGCAGCAGTCAGCACAGGGAGGAGCTTGCTATAGTGAATGAGAAGTCCAGGATGTGAGCCCGTCTGTCTTTCCTGTGTATCCCCTCAGCCTCGAGGCAACCACTGTCTCTGCTATGGGACTGCTGGGGTTGCAAGGAAATCTGAATCTGGCTGGAGTCACTCACTTCGAGCTTTCCCTATTTTTAGTAAGCTGGAGCCATTGTGTCTGGGTAGAATTTCTCCAGCAGTCTGGTATTCACCACATAAGAAGCTGGGGGGAGTTTGTTAACTTGTTCTTGCATCAGTTTCCTTTTGATAAAAAAAAAGATACTATTACTAAAAACTTGATGAAAGTTTGTAAAATTTTAAAAAGGTAACACATATCAAGGCTCATAGATGCTTAGTGGGATATGTTGTACAAGAAAAAACAGCTATAATGTGTGGGATCATTAACTATAAAAGAAATAAAGCATTTTATATCATCAACTTCTATGATTTAAATGTGTAGCATTGCAAAGTGTTGGTTTCCTAATACTTAGGAGTCTATAACACATAAAGTAAATTTTAAACTACTGATAATATTAAGATTAAAAAATACACTTATCAAATAATGTTGAACCTCTAGTTAAAAATCAGATTTTCTTTACATTAACAATGCATTATATTACATTGTGTCAACTTGTATAAGGCACACAGGCCTGTGCTCTGGGTAACAGGGCTGGGGGGGTCAGGGGGCACACACTGGCTGTACTGAACACTGCGGCCCTTCCTTTGTGGCACTCCAGGGAACTGGAACACAGAGAGAGACCTGCAATGTAGAGCAGCCCAGGCCACTGTACCGCTCACCACCCTGAGTCCTGCCATGCTGCTGGGGCTGAGCTGTGACTATGGGTGGCTGTGCTATCATCATTACCTCTTCCATCACCTGTTGTTGCTCCAGCAACCAAAACCAGGTTTAGGAGAACTAGAAACAAGATTTTCCCATACCAAGTCTACCAGCTAAATACCTCCTTCCGGAGGTGACAGTGCTTGACTAAAAATGTGTGGTCATTGATTTGGATAAAACATTGGTGCCCAGTTCATTTAAGCCTATTAGTAATGCTGACTATATAGTTCCATGAAGTTACACATCAGATATATGTGCTGAAGCAGCCTCACTAAAAAATGAGTACAGAACTTCTGGCTAACCTCTTTGGCTGATAGGGTGGGTTCCGGGCCCAGCTCTTCAAAAAATCCTGTCTGCAGATCAAGTCACCAGAAAATCACAAAAGAACCAATGGGGCCTATAGATATTTGTTCCAAGTACCAAGAAAAATTCTATTCCAAGGTAACCAGCCAGAAAAACATTGAAGACTAAACTTCACTGAGGTAAAATCAAGTAAAAGCCAATATAAGTATTTGCTTATTTTTTGTGGACATTCTTTTCTAATGGATAAAAACTGACTCTACTTGACCAAAGACTGCTCCCAGAAGTGTTGCTCCAAAAGCTCATAGCTAGATTTGACTTCTCATGCTACCTGGGGTCCATCAATGGCCTGACCTTCATGGCTCAAATATCTAAATTGTTGGCAAAGGCCTTGAACATGTAGTGAAAATTACATAAAGAAAATACATAGCACCTTTAAGAAAACTAGATTTAAAAACTGATGGTAGGTGGCTTGATTTATTCTCTCTTTCCTTGTTACAAATAAAGTACATTACCTTAAGGTTATATAAGGGAGACCACCACCACTTCTCCCTAAAGTAAAAATAAGTTCACTAACTATTATTTGGTCCAATCTCTACAAGCCCTACAAGACATCCAGCTTGAGATCTACAACAGTATTAATACCAGGGCTACCTTGATCTTGTCCACAGACACCCCTGAAAAACTCTCGAGTCTCACTAAAAAGGACCTTATCCCTTCTCCTTGGCTTGTTGAAGGGGAAACGGACCTCAGCTGGTTAATAAAGTTTTGGCTGGACTCTAAGATCATGTGTGTCCTGAGAGACTGTCTTGGTGGGATTTGATCCAAAGAAATCTTTTCTGAGTGATCTAGATGTGATTTGAAAATGGAAATTAAACAGTAGCCACAACTCTAAGAAGAATGCTGAGATCAGTAACAATGATGCCCATTTGCAAAGGCCCCTAGAGGATTTCAGCTCAACCCCATCCTCCTCTGTGAAGGCTCACTTGCCTTCCCAACAGAGGAAAAGGCTGCACAGCTGTTCTAAGCCCACAGGCTGATGTTCAGGGAAGAAATGGCTACACAGGTGTAACAACTTCCATAAACATCTGTGCCTATGGTAGTCTGGACAAGTGCAGCCTTTGTCAATTCATTCTTTAAGCTTTTATGTCAATTCATTCTTTCCAGTATTTTCAGTGAATTAACTACTGATTAATGACCCTTTGCTTGATATTTCACTCTATGTTCCAGACCTTCACTTCCCCCCAGAATCTCTGCCAAAGATTCTGTTCAGTAAGACACTGATGATAGTGATGATGATTGTGATGATGGTGATGGTAATCATGAGGGGGATGATTGTGATGGTGATGATGATGATGATGATGATGATGATAGTGATGATGATGATGATGGTAATGATGGTGATGAAGATGGTGGTGACGATGATGGTAATGATGACGATCACTAAAGGACTCCAGCTCTCCTGTGACAAGCCAGGTTTGACGACATGCTTTGGTTCACTAGAGCATCAAGAAAACATTTCGATAGTGAACTGCTTTCAAAAAAGGGAAGTAACAAGATCAAAGACTTGTTTCTCCTATTGATTCAGTACTATTTTCAGGTGGCAAAGCAGCTACTTAGAATCAAATCAATGTACTTCTCCATAATATCAATGTGAGATTTTTTTTTAAAACCTGTTGAATCAATTTAAGTAGAGAAATAAATCACTTGTTCAGCTATGTTTAATTTCATAGTGACAGAATGGTTCATGCTGTGTTTCTCTCAATTTGCTGAACTGAACTGGTGTTGTTGGTGTCAACTAAACTAAGCCAGAAAACAAAGACATAAGGTTGACTGTCCCTGTCTAGATGAGCAGAAAGAGAGTGTACAGGGAAATAATGGTCAGCTGAATAAACTCTCACACAGGGGATTTGGGACAGCTCATTTACCCGACTTACCACAACTTTCTGTCTTACTGTAACTTACAAGTCCAGTTTATTTTCTAGATGGAATCAAAGTGTTTACCATCTGGGAATCCATTCTTAGTTCAAGAGGAACAAGCTCAGAGATACATTCCTACTTTGATTCTCCACTCCCCACCCACTTTCAAAATGTTGAGTCTTCCAAAAAAGGAAAACATAATCCATGAACATTGTTTCATTTCTAATTTACAATAGTAGGAATGAGGCAAATATAAAGAACAGAGAAAATTTCAAAAATTCTTATTTAAACTTTGTGAAACACTGATTGCAATGAGAATTCTCTGTTGAAATCCCGAATCTACTTCCTGGAGACTGCACAAGGTGCAGTGCAAACAGAAATCCATGTCTACAAGAGTGCAGGTAATTAGTGAAATACAGGTTCACGTACTGTAGAAGATTCCGCTTTTTTTTTTAATTGTTCTCCCCCCATTCTTATACAAAATAAGAATCTAGGGGATTTTTTTTTGATGGTAGGTCACGTTCCTACAGTTCTTTCTCTGTGAAATTAGATAATTCTGTTATTGCACATTTAACTTAATAGAGCTGCTTTTAATATAGTAATCTTTTCAAATAAGAATTGAGTTAAGTCAGCTTGTCTGCAATGGAGACTCCAGAATAATGAGTAATAAATGTACAACAGACCTCAGGGTCCAACAGTCCCAGAGTCTGCACTTGCCTTCATCTGGAAAGTTCTGTTTATTCACATACATCTGAGGAGGTCCAACCATGACTGCAACTAAATTCTGCAAATAAACAAAAAAAAATGAAAATAGTATTGTATTAGTCTTAAAAAAAAAAATAACCAAGTCTCATAGGACCAGGAATGTAGCTCAGGGACACTGTGCCTGCCTGGAAAGCATAAGGTCCTAAGTTGAATCCCTGGGACCAAAAACAAAAACAAAAAACTCTCATAACAACAGCACAGTTTGGCCCAACCTGAAAGGAAAGACATGCCAAATCCACTTAGAGAAACTCTGCATTGTGCGCTAGTATTTTTTTCCTACTGCTTCATTTTCCTTCAATAAACAACAAATGCTTTTTTATAAACTACTGACAAATTAAAATACTTATTATTATAAAATGATCTACAGAACCATGTCATATTGAGAGTATCCAACACGTATACTCTCAGATCCCGTATTTCATCCATACTCCAGAGCTTCCTGCACCACCAGACTTAATCTTCTATGACTGAATAGTGACTGTCTAACTCTGAGTGTCATTTTCCAGGTGGAATTTCCACATTCACTGTTAGGCATAATAGGCCATGTTTCTTCATGATCTCTGACACAACAGTTGCTTCGTGTTTTGGGTTAAATTCATACACATTTTTTTTTTTGAGACAGGGTCTTGCTTTGTACGTCAGGATGGCCCTGAACTCAGCCTCAAATTCACAGCAATCCTCCTGCTTCTGCCTCCCAAGTGCTGGGATTATAGACATGAGCCACCACGCCCAGCATTGTGGTGTGTGGTACTCATTGCTGTTGGACGTGAGTCTCCATGCCCAGCATTCTTGTATGTGGTTACTGGGAATCGAACCTGGGCCCTTGGGCTTGCCAGGTAGGCACAGGAACCACTGAACTAAATCTCCAGCCCTCATTCACATTTTCTAAAATGCTAAACATGTCCTATGAAATTATATTATACTTAGACATTTTCAGATTAAAATACTTGCTCACAAACGTATGTAACATAAATAATCCTACTGCATATCAATAAAAGAAAAATAAATATATACTGACCAGGAAGAATCATTTAATAATTGCTACTTAATAATCATTGTATCATTATAATTACAGTATATTAAATTGCCTTACTTGGGAGTTTGAATTTCCCTTGTTTTCCACCAGTTATGTCATTTGACGTTGGGAGCATCTCTGTTTCCCTTCTGGCTCCAGCTGTTCTGAATATGTGCAACATGGATTTCTACATTATTCTGAAAGAAAATGATAAAAGAAGCATCTATTGTACCCTTGACATCACTTAATGATTCTGTAAAGAATTTGAACTCAAAGGAATTCAGGCTTCCTCCCTTTGCTAGACACTTAATATATAATAACACAGTGAAAGCCTAAAGACTGAGTCTGTGGGGTTTTCCTGTTTGACTCAGTGCCATCCTGCTACTGGAAGACCTCTTGCTCCTGCTCACACCACCCTCCCAGGTCTGTCAGCGGATCTGCAGGCTGCAGTGCCTGATCCAGAGCTCAAGGCACTGCTGAACTTCATGTAAAACTGTGTAGGTCCCTATTCAACTGTTCCAGCTCTGGACCAGTTGCACGTCTCCACTGAAATACAGTGCCAGTGATCAGGCGTATGATCTCCATTCCCCTGCATCTGTGTTTATATTCCTTAACTCCTTGATATGTTCCTTTCTACTCATGAGAACGTTGAGTAACCTAGTCACTTTAATAAAGAATTCTACTGGAAACCCCCCCCCCCCGTGTTTCAGTGTCAGAGACAGAAATGTTAGTTTTTAAAAGTTAGTGTCCTGGTAAAGGTCCATTGTCTGTAACTAGTGACTGGAGGAGCATACTGCAATGTGGCAGGCTTATTACAGAAGGTAACTGCTGCTGTCCAAAGCCAGTGAACAGCCTGACCCTGGCCTACTAAAAGTCACTCTGTAAGTAGAATTAAGAAAATCCACAACCTCTCTCTGTCCTGTGATCCAACCACAACAAATGCCACACACTTGTGCTGTAACTTTGGTTCTAATAAGGACAATGGAGTTTCATCTAGGAGATCTTTGAATTGTGGAACATCTGTGAATATCTTTTATTCTCAGAGCTTTATTTCCCATCGATTCTGTTTTAATACTAATTTATCTTCTTCAAAAAATATAGAACATCTTTGATACAATCATTTCTGGACCCCTGGTACTCTTTTTTTTTTTAAATTATCTTAATTGGTACATTAAATATACACATCATGATTGCACTCCATAATGGGGATTTGTACCAGTATAAGACACAACTTAATTCTCATTTTTTCCCATAGCCCCACCCACCCTACCACCCCCCATATATATAAAATTTGTTTCCTTACTTTTTTGTTACAATCTCAACATTGTCCCCTTTCACCTTATTTTACATTGAGCATTTTC
>PVIR01038176.1:0-14710 GCA_004026965.1 Petromus typicus
GGAATTTGCACAAGGAAAAACTGGGACTCAAGCACCTATCTTCACCTAAATGCAACAAATTTTAATATTGAGCTTGGTCAAAATGAACAGTTTGTAGTAAATGGAAAACCCACATTTGAAGATCTGCAAGAATTTTATAGAAATTTTCAGTGCAGCTGTTATCCCAACTTGGATTGCAAGCAAAAATTTGACATAAAAAATGTCAGTGCTGTTAACGTGTGTACCACTGACAATGTTTGTATAGATGTCCCTGTGGACATTCCACCCAGTGCTGTTGCTGCTGCTCTAAAACCTCTCATCCTAGAAGAGACACCTGAAGTAGCTGCTGCAGAGGAGCCTCTCAGCTCAGCAGAGACGGCTAGTGTTGCTACTGCTCAGAAAGAACCTCTTTACTCAGAAGAGGAATATGGTGAATTCAGCTACTGGTCCACTGGGTCATCTACTAGGCTGTCTCCAGTTGTTCGCATGAGACATTTCAGTTGGTGCCTCTTCATTCTCTCTATATTTTCACAGCCCTGGAAATATTTACTATAGGTTCATGACAACAAAAAAAAATGGAAAATTGCATATCATCTTAGAAAAATTCTATTAGCAATCAAGATACTTTGAATTTTTGAAGCAAAATGCACATTTTTCTATCAAAGACTCATTACAAGATCTATAACATTTGGAAGATTAATTTTCTTCTATGGATGACTTGAATAAAAGCAAATCACTGCAAATAATGTTTTTACTAGTAGTTCACCTTTATTTAAAAATTAAAATGTTAGATGTAACTTTTATTTTTTAAAGTATCGTACCGCAAGCACATTAGCCTGTGTCACAGAGCTATAGTTTATATTTATTTTTCTCAGAAACATTCTCTTTGGAAGAGAAAACAAAAAATGATCATTCCTATTTTAGTATGTATTTTAATATATTTTCAGAACTTAAATTTATAAAATATGCTGATTATTTTCAGTGTTAAATGTCAAATTTCATCTTATGTACCTAAAATGATTTATCTAAGAATCCACTCATGTACCATTCATGTTCTTCATAAGCAGTGATGGTAAAACTCTTAGAGACTCACTGCCTGAACTGCAATCCAAAACTCACCTATGTTTCCCAAAGTGCCATGACTACAAATAAAGTGTTCTATCTGATGTTTGGCCACAGAATTAATGTGGCCCACATGCCAACAGAGGGCTCTGCGTGCCCAGTACGACATGTGGACAGGTTCAGTACCAATTATTTAGGGTGTTGCTGATTCTCTGCCAGGCTTGGCACTCAGTGTCACAGATTCCAGGTGAAGTGACAGGCTTCTTGTCATTAATGAACATGTTATTTGAAACAGACAGAAACTAAATGTGGGAACTTACAACATAATGTGATGCAATGCATTGATAACATCAGCGTGTTCTGACATTCCAAAACAAAGGGGTATCAGAAGTTCCTGAAGCAGATGATGTGTGAGTTGTCTTAAGGATTTTGGTTATCATGACACAGAAGGAATTTCAGAAATATGAACAATGTTCATGGTATTCAGAAGCATGTAGAATGGGGACTGTGAAATTATGGTGCTCTCTGGTCTTTGGACTTGCCGTGTTTTACTCTCCCAAACACTATATGTGTAGAGATAGATTTATACATATGTATATATTTACAGAGAGCAAAGGAGAGTTAGATTGAAAATGTATACATACTTTAGCAGTTCTTGGTGCTAATAAATGTCTGGAAGTTAATGGCCACCACTTCAAGCACCTTTTATAACTGTAGAAGTCAAAAGTAACATATTAATCTCATGATGTCTCAATAAACTAAGTACTAAAATATTTACCAAAGTTTTCTTTTCCTGGTGCATACATATTACTGGCAGACTCAGAAACACAGGGTGACAGAGAATTTCCAAAGTCTAAAATAACCTCAAATAATATGTTTCAAAACTAAAACTCTGGCAAAAAGAGAATACATTCATCCATTGTAGCTAAAGAACTGAATGAGAAAATAAATTCATTGTCAACGAGTAGCAGTTATGCTCAATAGTCATTGAATCATTTGTCAACCTTTATCACATTACGTTGTGCAATCCCAAATTTATGGGGCCTCAACAATGAACTCACATGGGAGTGGAATGATAAGGAGAAAGGCCCCAAATAAGACTCCTGCAAAGCAGCATGAAATACATGCCCAGCAAATGCTCAAATGATACTTAACATAGTCACAAAATGATATAAACTTATATGTCCTTTTCTGTAATAGTGTTTTATGTGCCACTTAAAGATCAACATCACTCTGACAACAGCCAACTATAAATATAAATTTCAGGAATAGTCTTTACTATTTGTCTATTAAACAAAAATGAGCATTTTTGGCTTTGTAGCTTTCTACTTTTTATTTTGTCTTACACAGCCATTCTGAATATTATTTTTCTATCAGTTATCTTTGCAATACTATAGTGACTGCACATATTAAGAATCAATTGATTACTTTTTGAACTAATATATTAAAAATTAAAATATACATATTTCTTCATTTTTCCTATTCTCTCTGCCCTTCAACATGTTTTCCTTCTTTATTTTCAAATTTTTGTTTCCATTTTCCTTCTATTCTCTTCTTTTCCCTTCATTCCTTTTCCCTGCCTATCTTCCATATTCCCTTTCTTATTTGAACATTTTCTTTTATTTTTTTTTTAAGGTTTTTTTGAGACAGGGTCTTGCTTTGTGGTTCAGGCTGGCCCTGAGCTCAGCCTCCAGCTCACATCACAGCAATCTTTCCGCCTCTGCCTCCCGAGTGCAGGCATTTAAGGTGTGAGCCACCACACCCGGCACTGTGGTATGTGGTGCTGGTGCTGCTCGCTCTGAGTCTCCACATCCAGTATTGTGTGTGGTAACGGGGGATCGAACCTGGGTACTTGCGCTTGCAAGACAGGCGCCGGAACCACTGAGCTAACTCCCCGGACCTATTTGAACATTTTCTTTCCATCTCCCAATGTCTGTTGTACAATTTACTCCTATTTCTACTTCTGATTACTCACACAGGAACAACAATGTGGTATGTAAACTTGTGTGTCTGACATTTCACTTAAGAATATGGTGCCAAGGTCCATTCATTTAGATAGAAATGTCTCATGGAGACAGAGTAGTATTCTACAGCATTTTTTTTTAGAAACCCACATTTTCTTTATCCATTCAGCAGTTAATGGGCATTTGTGGTCTTTCCATAATTTAGAAACTATTACAAACCATGGCGCTATGAATGTGGCTATGAGTGGATTGCTGTGGTACGACGCTTTTGATTCTTTTGGCAAGATACCAAGAATGGAATAAATGATTCTAAAAGAAACTCTAGTTATGGTTCTCTGGGGAATCTCCACACTGATTTTCACAGTGAAGGCAAGAGACTACACTCCCACCAACTCCCACCAACAGTACAGAAAATTTTCTTCTTCCCAGCAACCTTCGCAGCAGTGAATATAGGGTGATTTCTTGATAATAGTCACTCTTTCTGGAGTGAGATGAAATTGAAAGATTGTCTTACTTTGCATCACCAATGACCAGTAATTTTGCACATTTTTAAGTATATTTATTTGCTGTTTCTACTTCATCTGAAAAGTGTCTATTCATTTCAGATGTCCATTCTTTAACTCGGTCATTAAATTTGGAAAATCTGATTATTTTTGTTATTTATGTTCTTCATATTAGTCCTCTGTCTGAAAAACAGCTGGCGCAAACTTTTCCCAACATGATGTGTTACCTCTTCACTCATAGTGCTTTATTTTTTTATTGTGCAAAAGCTTTTAAGCAAGATGAGATCCCAGTTTTTGATTCTTGGTGATATTATCTGTGTTATCAGAGATTTGTTCATAAAGCCTTTGTCTACTCCAGTGTTTTCAAGAATTCGACCCATTCTCTATTCTAGCAGCTTTAGTGTTTCTATTTTAACATTTAGATCTTCAATCTCTTTCAATTTGAGGTTTGTGCATGGTAAAAGATATGGAGCTAGTTTTAAACTTTGGCATGCATAGAGCCAGTTTCTCCAGCACCTTTTAGTAAGAAGCTTTCTTTTAGTGAAAGTGTCTAGCTCCTTTGTCAAAGATAATGTGGATGAGTTCCTTTTTTTTTCCAAATCTATATTAGTACTACATATCATAGTGACTTTCAGCATTGAGAATTTGTACCAGTATATAATATGACATGATTTGTATTTCATTTTTTCCCATTTCCCCTACCCACCCCACCCCCTATACACAGTCTTTTCCTTTTTTAAATTACCATCACATTCTTTTTTCCCTTCATTATTTACCCCAACACCCCATTTCTTTTTAGGTATTTTCATTGCACAATATATGTACTAGAACTCATTAACATCTTCATTTTCTCATACCAGAGAAAAGATATGATATTTATTCATCTGTGACCTATTTGTTGTTTTTACATCCCAGCTGTTCCATTGGTACACGGGTTTATTTTTTATGTCCATATCATACTGTTTGCATCACAGGAGTCTTACAGTATAACATCAAGTCAGGGATTTTGATAGTTCATGTCATGTCTTTGTTTCCAAGAACTGCTTGTGCTGTTGTATATCTCTTCTGTTTGAGGATGAATTTTAAAATTATTTTGTCTAATTTTGTGGAACACGGTTTGGGAATTTTGGGTGGAATTGCTTTTACAATTTTGGAAATATGACAGTTTTATTATACTAGTTCTTCCTACCCAATAGCAAAGGCTTTCTTTCCTTTTTCTAACATATTCTTCAATTACTTTTTTCAGAGTATTGTAGTTTTCCGGGTAAAGGTCCTTTATTTTCTTCATGAGATTGATTCTTACATATCTCATTTTGGGGGGTGCTAATGTGAAAGATGTTTTTCCCCTAATTTCTTTTTTGGTGAGTTTGATATCTATCTATCTACCATCTATCTCTCTCTCTATCTATAGATATATATCATATATCTGATATATCTGACATATATGTGTGTATATATATGTATGTATATATATACAAACATATATGAATATACATATATATACATAACATTCTGTGAACATTTTTCATTTATAAGATACTTTCAATCCCATCAGTATGCAAATTCTTGAAGAGCTGGAGTCCTATGTAATGCTTTCTGTAATACAGATACTGGACTACTACCTGTTGAAAATAATGTATCAAAATGGGAATATATTTTTATCCTTCAAAACTAATCACAAATAAATTTCTATTTTATCAAAAATATTTTCCCTTAGTTTTTATTTCAGTTTGGTGCTCTATTTTGATACCAGACACATGACCAAAGCTGCCATTATAGAAATCAGTTGCTTTGACATTTCATGAGCAGCAGCCACCCAGCCATCTTCAGAGTCATCATGAAATGTACCCATACACTTTTGCCCACAGACGTTCAAGTTATTTCTAAGACCAAGTTCTTAGACTAAACCTGAATCTCAACATTCTAAAAGGCACATCTTTTTGCTCATTAAAATGGAATCGAAGGCAAGTTAACTCTCACAGTCTTATATAACTAATACATGTTGAGAAATGGAATTTCCTCTTTAAATTATTAAATTTTGACTACTGTTCCCTTTTGCATTTGCTTGACTACCTTCATTTTTTCTAAATTCAAGTCATTTCTTACTCTGACCACTAATAATGTCTTCTAAGTAAATTAGTCCACATATAGATCTTTTGCAGATCTTTCAAAAATTGTTTCTTTAAAATTGATTAAAACATAATTTTGATGGCTAGATTGTAAACAGATTGGAGAATGAAGGACACAGCAAAGAGGAAGGACAGCATTTGTCCAAAAGTCCTCAAGTTGTCTGTGTTATTTTTCTCTCATTGCTGAGGTGAAATACCACACACTTATATTAGAGTGGAAAAGACTTATTTGGTTTAAAGTTCATAAGCATTTCTGTCTTTAATTTACTGCCTCTAAGATTGGGGTGGCAAACAGTCACCCCAGCGGAGAAACAACCTGCGACTCATAAGGCAGCAAAAGAAACAAACAAAGCAGTTTATGGCCCATAGACTAATGAAGACAACAAGAGAGTTTAACACCATCTTTCTGTCCCTTTATTTTAATCACACTACATTTATTAGGGCAGAGTCAATATAATGAGACACATGTAGTGGCTTAGTGATCACATGTCCTTAACCCCTGCATCATACATTCCATATTCAACTATATGTGAAAAAGAACATCCCATCTCACCCACATGAGGCTTTGGAGGAACATCTGAACACAAACTACAACATAGTGTAAAGGAGTCATGATTATCTTCATGTTTAAAATCTTTACTGAGTTCCTAATTAGATTTATTTGCTCAGTAAATGCCTACCTGACACCTGCTAAGTGCAGGTACTGGTCATGGAACTGTAGCTGTCATTGCTCGAGAAACTGGTCCCCCTGATGTTTATCCATAATGAGTCTGCCAGTAATATACATGCATCAGGTAAAGGAAACTTAGTAGAAATGTTTTAACAATTTATTGAGACATTCTGAAATTTACATGTTACATTTGACCTCTACAATTATAAGAGGTGCTTGAAGTGATGGCCATTAGCCTCCAGACATATTAGTACAAGAAACTGCTGAAGTATGTATACATTTTAGTCTCTCTGTATACATACATACACACACACACACACACATATATATATACACACATGCACACACAAGCACATATATATATACGCACATATATATATACACACATATATATATACATACATATGTGTATACACACACACACACACACACACACACACACACACACACACACACACACACAGATATATTTAGTAGAGTAAAACAGGAAACAGGGCAGGTCCAAAACTGGAGAGCACCATAATTTCACAATCCCCATTCTACATGCCTCTAAATACCATGTACATAGTCCATCTTTCTGAAATTCCTTCTTTGTCACACTACCTAAAATCTTTAAAGAAACTCACAAATCATCTACTTCAGACACTTCTGATACCCCTTTGTTTTGGAATGTCAGAACACGCTGATGTTATCTTAACATTACAGTACATTATGTTGTAATTTTCCACATTTAATTTCTGTTTCAAATAACATGTTCACTAATGTCAAGAAGCCTGTCACTTCACCTGGAATCTGTGACACTGAGTGCCAAGCCTGGCAGAGAATAAGCAACACCCTAAATAATTGGTACTGAACCTGTCCACATGTCGTACTGGGCACGCAGAGCCCTCTGTTGGCGTGTGGGCCACATTAACTCTGTGGCCAAACATCAGATAGAGCACATTATTTGTAGTCGTGGCACTTTGGGAAACATAGGTGGATTCTGGGTTGCAGTTCAGGCAGTGAGTCTCTTAAGAGTTTTATCATCACTGCTTATGAAGATCATGAAAGGTGAACTGAGTGTTTCTTAGACAAAATAAATCACTTTAGGTACATAAGATGAAATTTGACAATTAACACTGAAAATAATCAGCATACTTTATAAATATAGGTTCTGAAAATATATTAAATTGTACACTAAAATAGGAGCAGCCATGTTTTTGTTTTCTCATCCAAAGAGCATATTTCTAAGGCAAATAGCTTAAAACTACAGTCTTGTGGCATGGGCTAATAAGTTTTAAATATTATATTAAAAAGAAAAGTTTTCACCTTAACATTTTTACTTTTCAATATATACAAACTACTAAAAGACATTAATTTGCATTAATTTAATTTTATTCAAATCTTCATTCGCAGAAGAAAACTGCTCTTCCATGTGTTATAGATCTTGAAATTAGTCTTTGATTGAAAAAGAAATTTGATGACAATAAAATTTTTCTAGGATGATATGTAGCTTGTATTTTTTGAATTTCCATGAATCTATAGTAAATATTTCCAGTGCTGTATAAGTGTTGACAGAATAAAGAGTATAGAAAGAATGAAATGTCTCATGGGAACATGTGGAGACAGTATAGCTGATGAGGTGGTCTCCAAAAGGCCGAATTCTTCTTCAGAGGTCTGTTCTGAGGTGGGAGGCTCCTCCTCAGCATCAGTGTCTTCATTTGTCTCTTCTGAGCTGAGAGCCTCCTCCTCGGCAGTAGCTTCTTCAGCTGTCTCTTCTGAGCTGGGCGGCTCCTGCTCAGGAGTAGCAGGAGCTTCTTCAGCTGTCTCTTCTGAGCTTGGAGGCTCCTGCTCAGGAGTAGGAGTAGTAACATATGGATTGTCTACAGGAGTATCTATGCAAACATCATCAGTAGTACATACTTTAACAGCAGTGACATTTTTTATGTCTATTTTACGCTTGCAATCCAAGTTGGGATAACAGCTGCACTGAAAATCTGTAGAAAATTCCTCCAATTCTTCAAGTGTGGGTTTTCCATTTACTACAAAGTGTCCATTTTGATCAAGTTCGATTTTAAAATTTGTTGGACTTAGGTGAAGATAGGTGCTTGAATCCATGTTTTTCCTTGTGCAAATTCCTCGATCCTGGCAAAGCACTTGGCTGCACATTTTTGCTGCTAGAGTGACATTGATTATGTAAGGATCCAGTGTAGTCTTCATGTATTCTTCTAGTTGTAGGCAAGAAGCCTGTAAAATTATAACATGTTCATGGTGAACATTTATCAGGCCATAAGTATGTTAAATAAATTATTGAAGTAAGCAATATTTGACAAACAAAACAATAACCATGCCAGAAGATGGGAAATATTGCATCTTTTAACTTCAATAACCAAATTTATTATTTTTTTCTTTTTAAAATTGAAATCTTTATTGGTACATTACATATACACACCATAATTGCACTCCACAATGGGGATTTGTACCAGTATAAGGCACAACTTAATTCTCATTTTTTCCTATAGTCCTACCCACCCTACCACTCCCTTATATATATAAAACTTGTTTCCTTTCTTTTTTTGTTATAATCTCATTATTTTCCCCCCTTCTCCCTATTTTACTTTGAGTATTTTCTATTTCACAATATATAACATACAATTCTAGAACTCATTTACATCTTCATTTTCTCATACCAGAGAAAAGATGTGATATGTACCTATCTCTGATCTATTTATTCCACTTATAAGGATATCTTCAAGGTATGTCCATTTAAGTATAAATGATTCAAACTTATCATTTTTTATGGCAGAGTAGTACTCCATTCTGTAGAAGAACCACAGCTTTTTTATCCAGTCTCCAGTTGATGGACATTTGGGTTATTCCAAGACGTGGCAATCACAAATTGGGCTGCTATAAACATGGGTGCACATATGTCACTGTGGTATGAATCTTTTAATTCTTTCATGTATATACTTTTTGAGGAATCTCCAAACTGATCTCCACATGGGTTGTACGAGTCTACAGTCCCACCAACGGTGGGGGTGGGGGGTCCTTCTTCTCTGCAGCCTCGCCAACATTTGCTGCTGGCTAATTCTGAAATGTCAGCCATTCTTTGTGGAGTGAGATGACATCTCAGTGTTGTTTTCATCTGCATCTCTCAAATGACTAAAGAGGAAAGAAGTATTGTTTTTTCTAACATTATTTCTCATTTTATGCCACTGAATAATATGTCATTTGAGAATTCACATATTCTAGCTGAACTTCCTCAATTATTTATAAATTAACCAATAGATTAGAGTTATTGAGCTATTAGAACATGGCCTCTAGGGACTGTTTGCCCTCATTGGCTTCCTGATTTCATTAATGATGTACTATGTGAATTTGAGCAGTATTTAAATCTAAATTTTAGTTTCTTATCTGCATGACCTTATTAAATCAGTTAACTTGGTTTTGGTTCAGTTCTGTCACTTGTACAATAAGGTTAATTTTGGAAAAGATGTAAAGATTCAATGTACATAAAATGCTTTTAACACAGGGCTTAGCAGAACTTCTATAACTGTTCATTTAAATTTAAATGTAATAAGAATAACATGACAGATGAGCTTAAACAACACTGAAAAGAATTCTAAGTCAATGGCTTAACTTAAAGTGGTTTAACTGCGTATGTACTAAATATTAAGCATGATCAAATTATATGTTAATAATGACAGATCATTTACAGATTTGGACAAGTATGCTAGATGAAAAAAATGAATTGATTCATGCTGAGATTAGTATGTTCTGAAACATGGACACCTTGCTTTTCAAAACATTGAGGAGAAATGTGCTGTTCAAAGACCAACTGTCCAACTGTGTTGGAAGGATGTGCTAGTCTCTCTACAGACCTGAGGAGGGTGTGGCAGGCAAGTCAAGGAAGCTTAGCAGCTCTCCATGTGATTTATTTTTTTTATCCTCTCTCAGGTGATGCCGTCTACTGTTGCCATAATAATGGCCTCTTAAGAGGGCTATCCTTTTACTACTAGTAGCTTCGATTGTGTTGACTTAGATGGCAAAAGGAAGTTTGTAGATATGATTGAGAATGTGTACATGAGAAGGAAAGATTATCCAGAATGATCTGGAGTGTTTATTCTAATTACACAAATCCTTCGAAGTACAGAAATGTTTTCACCTGTTAGAAAGATCAGATGAAGAGAGAGGAGGAATTCCGAGTGCAAAAGGAACTTAAAGCACAGCTGTTAATTTTGAAAACAGAAGAGAAGAGTCAGCAGCCAAAGAATGTCTAGAAAGTAGAAATGTCCTTTGGCCAACAAACAGTTTCCCACAAAATAAAAGGAATTAAATCTGCCAAAAACTCAAAGGAGCAACTCTATTAGGAAGGAGCATAGCCTGCTGACAACTTTAAATTCAGCTCAGTGAGCTCTATGTTGGACTCTCTGTCTACAGAATTATACAAATATGTTTAATATGTATATTTGTATGTGTATACATATACATGTGATATATATATATAAATATATTTACATATAGTTTAAGTCAGTGTTTGTTGCTGCTTTTATAGAAGCAGTGGAAAACTAAAACATAATCATTCTTCTTAATTTTCAGTGGTTTTGCATTGAATTTGAAATAAAATTCAACTTCTCTTAACTTTCATGGATAAATCTGACTTATCTCTTGGACCACATTCCTGTAAACCCTCTCCTTAGACATAATAGATATTTCACTGTATAGCAAGTTCATTTTAAACCACACTACTCTACTGTCAGCTGGGAATGCTCTTTCTTGTCATTGTTAACATGATTCACTCCATCTTGTCAGAGGCGCATACTGTTTACATATAGTTTAAGTCACTCTGTCTCTGCTTAGTGCCTCTCAGATACAATATTTTCTTATCAATGCACATCTCTTGAATAATTCTGTCTAGTAATCATCACATAAAACATTTCCTTTATGTATATATTTTTATGAGCTTCATGAGTTCTAAGACTGCATTGTCTTTGCCCATAATCCTTAATCTTATATTCCCAGTACCAAGATAAGAATTTATACCAAGTTCAGGTATAATTGCTATTATAATTGCTTCCTAGAATCCTCAGTTATAGTGTTAGCTAAAAACAAAAAGATGAAAAAGCGCTACTGATTAAAAGGATTTGAGTATTCTAGCACTACTTATCATCATGTAAATACTCCCCCTATGGCCATCTGATTTTATCAACATGAGTTTATTGAATAAAGAATTGAGAACTGAGTACATCACCACAATACGGTATAGTAATATGATATTGGATAGCAACTATTACATGGAATTTGTGTTTATAAAGACATAAACAACCTTGTAACAGGTGAACCTCAATGTGCATAATGTAACTGACATATTTTGAGTACATATGACCTGTGTTTTTAACATTAGATATTTTTTATGTTTTGATAGGTATATTTTTAGTAATGGTTAAGTTTAAACAACAGGCTCACAATTTTCCTGCATATTGAACAAGCAAGTCTCACAAGTTTGGGGTTAGTAGAATTGGGTCCGCCATATTACCAGGTTTAATTTAAAAAGTGAAAGGAATGGTTCACTTAATACTTGTTCAGATAACTGCAGTAAAAGCTTCAATTATCAGTTTTGCAAATTATCAATGAAACAGAACATGAAAAAGTGATCCATGGCTCTATTGGTTACACATGACATATGTGACAAGAGGAAATCTTGAGATGATTAATATTCAAAATAATAAGAATTTGGAAAATAGAAGAAATATAGAGTGCATGATATATAAGGAACAGTGTCAATGTAGTGACATTAAATAGAGAAGTGGTAAAGTTGGAGGGCTATCCCTAAGTGATTTGGGAGCTGTTATGATCTAGAATTAAGATGTCTTCAGGATTCATGTGTTTAGAAGCAAAGCTTTCAGAGTGACTGGCTCATGGGGTGAGTGTTACTACTGGGTCCTGATTTGAGATGTGGAGAAGGTAACTCAGACTGTCCCTTTGAGAAATTTGTTCTCTCTTGCTCTCCTCTATCTCTCTCTTCATCTCTTTATCTCTCTTCCTCTCCCAGTCTGTCTGTCCCTCTCTATCTCTGACCTCCTTCTCTCAAAGTCCCTGCTGCCATGAGATGAATCTTTCTTCTGCCATGCTTTTCTGTCATAATGTTTTTGCTTTGGAGCCAACTGAACATGGACTGACACTTCTGAAGCTGACTCAAATGGCCCTGTCTTACTTAAAGTTGTAAGCGCTAGGTATTTTTTTTTTCTCAGTAACAGGAAAGGGACTAATGGAAGAAGCATGGAAAAAGACAAGTTAAAGTAACATTTTAAAAGAGGTAGACTCCTAAATGGTATGTCACATAATTAGAGTAGTTGTGGAATGCCAGATTTATTCCTCATCAGAGTGAGGGTAGAATTGTGGTTTTTTAAGGAAAAAATATAGAACCTGTATGAATCCTTCCATTATTGAACTAATGGTATCTCTGAGAAAGCAGATTATAGTTTTGAAGAAACAACTAATAAAAATTGAAAGTACACTTGTGATAATTTTAATTTTAAGGAATATTCTTGCATACAAATACTTTTATCAAAAGTCATATGGTTTTCTCTGAACTTGTATTTTCAGTTAATTCTTTTTATTGTCTATCAATACAAAGGCAATATGATTATACAAAACTGGTAAAAGGGAATGTGAGCAAGAGTTTCACAATTAAGTCCTTTTAACACTTTGAATTGTTTTAACACTTTTAAATTAAGAATCTTGCTAATCTTTCTGAAGATCAAGAAAAGATAATTAAAAAAAAAACTTTGTGTTATAGAGAATGAAGACTCTTCTTACAAACCTTAAAATAGATGGTCTGGTCCATGAGACTTTTTGCAGCATATTTGTTACTCATATGTACACAACCATCAGAAAATATAAAATGGATCTCCAATCAAACAGTGTCTCTGTATAGCTTTACTCTTTTATTGGTTCAAGAGGACTGAAGAAATGAGGGGAAAGACTTGACGTGGAGGGCCAAAAAGGAATGAAAACCGAAAGAAGTTTGTCTGCTGACATCAAAAACCATTTCAAAAAACAAATATTGCAGGTAGTCTCTGCTACTTATAAGTCATGTATAAGTTTAGAGAAGTTCAGTTGATCTCACTGAATTTCTGACTTCTAACTGGAAAATAAGTATAATATTTTCTCCTTATAACCCAATCAACAAATTATTTTGACTTAGTCAATTTTAATTCAACTCCTGCTACTGTGTACCAAACATAGTACCTATTATCTTAACACCAAAATAATCCACAAAAAAATTAAAGATAGCTACTTTGATCTATTTCTTAGCGGCTCAACTTACCATATTTCGTTGTAAACTACTACTTCCCCATATTATCAGTCCAGACACACCTAAAGAGATAGTTTCTCCAAGTGTATGTATAAGGTCCTCCTGGCAAACGGGATAGAAAGTTAGTATGCAATAATAAAACAAAAATTTTATTTATAGGTCAATACCACCAAAGCTAAGCATTATGATCCAACAATGATAATTTAAATATTTTGTCATTATTTATATCTTTTAGGTTGCCCCTTTCCTTACTATAAAAATGTAGAAATTATTGTTTTTATAGACAAAAGAGAAGGCCATGAAATAAAAAATAAATTGATCTAGTGCATTATACATAGATCATCTATTTCTCCACAGTTGTTAAAAAATTACCTGGTTACATTAGCAATTTAAAACATTCTTATTTTGATTTCATATGACATGGAACTGCTTGTGTGCATGTTCCTAAATGAAATATCATTTAGCTAAACTTCACCCAAATAGCTAAACTTCACTCTCTTCAAAATGACATTAAATCGTATTAAACACTATTGACATCATTTCACTGTTGTCATACTGTGATCTACTTACCGTACCAAGAAATGTGGTAGTGGCATCAGCAAAAACCAAACGGGCATATACAAAAATCCATTTTGGACTGATAAGCTGAAAGTGTTGTGACAATCTAATGGCTTCCTGTACACGATTACGGACATAGAGCGCAGCATTTGGATTTGACTTTAAGTGGATGCTCAAATAAATAGATGGATAAAGGGCAGAGCTTTGATATGTAAGCTCAAAGAGTTGATCATTTCTTTTCTTTTCCATATATGGGCAATGTCCATCATAGTTAGGGTCAGTAAAATTTGTGTTGTAACAATCAGGAAAAAGATAAAAACCCCATAAGGTCTTTGGCCGAAGTGACTTTCCCAATTTTACAGTTTCTTCCATGATCCTTAATCCTTCTTGTTTAAATGCTACTATGCTTCCACCAATGGCACATTCATAACCACAATTGTTACTTAAGCTCATCTTCCATTCAAGAGTCTTTTGCTTATAAATTTCCTTAGGTCCCATATTTCTCTCCCAGATGGGACTCCATTCCTCCCAGTCAATGACAGCCAAGC
>PVIR01038177.1:0-14720 GCA_004026965.1 Petromus typicus
ATGGAGCTAAATCCCCAGCCCTTGATATCATTTTTTACCTTCAGAATGTTGTGGTGTCCCTGGAAAAATTGGAGATGGTTTAAAGTTTACTCTCGCTCAGTGATCCTTAACTCTGTTGTATATTGACATGGAGAGCTTTCTAAAATTATAATTCTTTGTTTTCTTCCTCTCCCATGGTTGAAAGTCACTGCTAATTAATTGAAAAGGTCTGTTTTTCTGAAGATCAAATTAACTTACTTTAGTATTTTACAAGACTAGAGTTGCTGTTTTCAAATTGTCTGACTGAGGCCTGGAAGGATGGCTTTTCATATCTGTGTTGAATCTCCAGAATGACTTTGATAATTTATAATCATGTTTATGTTTTCATAATAATTCTTCAATAACTTCTTGCCTAAGTCAATTTTATCAAGAGGATTTCTTTTCTGGGTCACAAAATGAACTAGGAATTTTTTAGGGGGAAAGGAGTAATATCCTAAGATTATTTAACTTTGTTTATTTGTGATGATTGGAGATTAGGCTAGATTAGAAAATTCTTTATTGTAGGCAAACACTACTCTGTGACATTAGCAGAATATGAGACTGTTAGAAAACAGACGATAAAACTGCTACAGTCATTACTGGAATTGTTTGCATTTTCTGTTGAATAGTGACTGCCTACAATAACTCCACTGATAACAAGGGCGCTTGTATGGAGCCTTTCCTAGGAGTGTCAGTGAAGTGTAAGGTGAGAATGAAGCCAAGCAAGCAGACAGCATCAGCTAGAAGAGAAAAGACAACTTTGCCAAAAACGTAGGTTGGGAATTTCTAGCTGAAAAGAAACGCTTAAGGGCTCTGTGGAAAGTAGGAGAAAGGCTAAGCATCAAAAAGAGGCCTGAAACACGATTCTCCTCTTGCCTCTCCACTGACCTGGAGTGTAAACTCAGGCCAGCCAGCGCACTGTCTCGAGTATTGCTTTTAACATTAAGGGACCTTCCAAGATCTCTAATGTCAAAAAAAAGTAAAAAATGATGCTTGGAATAGGCCAAAGAAATTCTGGCACTGTTCTTCCAAAGGAAAGCAGAACATTGTCCAAGGGATTCTCCCAGAACAGTGTGATTTTGGAGGACTGCAAAACTCTGATTCTCTCTGACTGCTCTGATCTGCCACTATGCAGAAAGGGTGACTTAGAGTCATTAGATTATAAATTTATTGAGTAGCTACTATAAGCTGAGAACCTTTTAGGTTTTTCAAAGACAGATAAAATAGATTTTCCAGCAGTTCTGGGCTCAGAGGAAGAGGTGCATATGCTCACAGGGAAGCTGATTCCTCCTTCATTTATTCCTCTGTCTCCCCCTCACTCCCTCACACTCAGGAATAGAGACCATGCCAGAAAAGGTACACATACAGAAAAGGGAGGTGGGAAGGAGAAGAATCTTGGATATTTTGTAGTTAATAGCACATTTTGTGTGGTTGAGTTTCAGGTTAATTATAAGTTTTACGAGGTCAGATGACAGGATTTGGTCAGCTTTTGAAAGTTCTGTATTCCATATTAAGGAGGCAGGGTTGATTTTATATTTTGTATGCATTAGGAAATCAATAAAGATTTTTAAACAGGAAAGAGACAGACATTAGAGTTAGACATATCCAGGAGAGGGTCAACGTTCTTTTCTAACCATGTGAGGATAACAAGGAAGGTAGAGTTTAGGATGCTTAATGGAACCATCAGGGTTGAATTAGGGAGGAACCCTGGGGTTGTGAGAGGCAAAACAGGATGGGCTGATTGATTCCAAGCTTTCTACACTGGATGATCAGTGGCTTCTTTGGCTATGACGGTTGACAGACACCATTTAGGTAAGGAAAGAAAGTTGGGTACGTTGGCAATGAATTTGGTTTTAGATATGTAGTTTGGAAAGTCATTTTATAATGATAATTTTGGAGATAATTTATATCATTGTTCACAAGTTTTGAACTTATGCTTTAGCTTTTATTTGTTTTGCAATTGTGAGTTGATTTTTTTAAATCTTTATTGGTACATTAAATATACACATCATGATTGCACTCCATAATGGGGATTTGTACCAGTATAAGACACAACTTAATTCTCATTTTTTCCCATAGCCACACCCACCCTACCACCCCCCCATACATATAAAATTTGTTTCCTTACTTTTTTGTTACAATCTCCACATTGTCCCCTTTCACCTTATTTTACATTGAGCATTTTCTATTTCACAATATATAACATATAATGCTAGGACTCATTTATGAGTTGATATTTTTATAACCTCATACACAGTCACGTTTCTGTGCCACAGGCTGTCTTTGTTGCTGGCTCTGTGTTAAACCCCAGAGCTCCTCCACTCTGAATCTTTTCAACTATACCAGGATTCTTAGTTCACGTGACTCAAAGTCTTCTTGTGAGGCATTCTAAGCCTATGTATGCTATTTTCAAGTTGTAAGCTCTTTGAAGACAAAAACTAAACATATTCATCAAGGTATATTAAGCCTTAAGACAATGTCTTTTGGATTAATCAGTAACTGTCACCCAGGTAAATAAAAGGATGGGTTAGTAAATGAGTCAACAAAACATGTGAAGGATAACATTCAAGTCAACAAAACATGTGAAGAAGTATAAGTGCAGTACTGGTGGACTTCGTGGAAGGACCAGAGGACTGGGTACATTCATGTACTGCACAATAGGTTTGATTAATGATGGACCACAATAAGATGGTGGTTTCATAGATTATATTGCTTGGCAACACAAGCCATGTGTATGCAACATGGCAACGTGCTCTGCTTCATGTGTGTGTAAGCATTCTCTATGTTTACTTACAAACAAAACTGTCTAATGATGCATTTCTCAGGATGTGTTTCTATTGTTAAGCCAGCTGTGGTTAGGTTTGTCTATCATGACCTATGATGTCCCAGAATGTACAGAAAGCTTGCATTTTTTTTGTTGTTGTTGTTAGGTTTTTTGAGAAAGGGTTTCACTTTGTGGTTCAGGCTGGCCCTAAGCTCAGCCTCAAACTCACATCACAGCAATCCTCCTGCCTCTACCTCCTGAGTGCTGGGATTACAGGCGTGAGCCACCACGCCCGGCACTGTGGTATGTGGTACTGGTTGCTGCTGGGCGTGAGTCTCCATGCCCAGTATGGTATGTGGTTACCGGGGAATCGAACCCGGGCCCTTGCGCTTGCAAGACAGGCGCCAGAACCACTGAGCTAACTCCCCGGCCCCAGAAAGCTTGCATTTTGAAGACTCTTTTGCTTTCTATTCATGAAAACAGCTCCTCCATGGATTGCCTCCCTCACATCTGACATGCAGACATTAGCTTTTTATTTCCATGACAGTAGGTAAAGGGGACAGGTGGGTACAGTTTTTCATGTGTTTCTGGTCCATGTTTCCCACAGATGAAAGTGGCATGCACCAGGTCCCTATGGCAAATTATTTATTATGTACCACAAATGTAGGGTAATAAAATGGAAGTCTTGCTGTGCTCAAACATTAGTTTCATACAAACAAATTTGCACTCTCAAAACATTTAGTAGATCTGACTTTTAGTAGATCAAGGGCTTATCTGTATGGACACACTTAATCTTCCTGACAGCTCCTTTGGTTTGATGCACTTACTACTTTTCTTTTATTGATGAGGACATAGAAAGGTTAAGTAACTTGATCAAGACCAAAGCTTATTAGGCAGAAAGGCTATTGCACTATACTAATTTTTGGTTTTCATATTATACTAATGATAATAATGCACCTAAAAGATAAATGTTTGTACCAGACTTTTGAAGTTGGATTTATGTTGAAGAGTTCAATTTAAATAATTCTTAATATATGATAATTATTGTGTTTCATTTAAACCTTTCCTTTTGCAGTTCTAGTTTATATTCCTGTGATCTCTGTCAAGGTGGAGAATAGCGAGCTATCATGTTGTGTGTCACTGTCTCTTAAATGATTGAGGTTCAGTCAGGTGTGAAGGTTCAGATGCCTGCAGTTTCAGCATCCTGTGAGGCTGAGGCAGGAGGACTACAAGTTTGAGTCAAGCCTGACCAATTTAGTGATTTAGCAAGACCCTGTCTCAAAAATAAAACCAGAAATAGGGCTGAGGATAAAGTCCTCTCTAAAAGCCCTTCTTGCAAAAAACAAAAAAAATTGACGTCCAGTTGAAAGTAGTATAGCCCATCTTCCTTTTTGCTTTCTGTGTTCTGCACCAGGCTGGCCTTTCTCTTCCATCACTGATAGTTATGCAAAAATAATACCCAGTGAAGTCTAATCAAGCCGTTCTGATCCTAATGTAAACATGCTCTGCTTCATTAGCATTTGAAATGTTTATAGCTTTGTATATTTCATTAGTGTCCTTAGTTAATTCTCACTATGCAGACTCTTTATGAAATAGAAATATTTAACATAAAACATCTTGAATGTTTTCTTTTTCTTGAGAAGTAATATTTTAAGTTGCTAAGTAGGCACTTCAATTCATATCCCATTGCGAACTGGTAACAAATATGAAAGGATGAATAACTGATGACACTTTGAATGGGCTTTCTTATAGAATGGCCATTAACATCTGACTCTGAGGCAGAAGGAGGGAAGGGACTGAGCTCTCGCGAGGGAACGGACTGAGCTCTGGCACCGCAGCTGGCCAGAGCTGCATTCAGGTCTGAGCCCCTCCCTTTGTTAGCTCTGTGATCCACAGCAGAGCACTTAGTTCCTTGAGTTGCAGTTTCTTCAGCTGTACAAAAGCTCAGCCAACCAGAAGCCAGCGGAGAGACCGAGGCTCGCCTGGAGAGGTGGTTGATTTGGGAGCAAATATCTTTGACTAGGCAAGCAAGTGCTGCCACTGGCTCCCTTATCTGCCCTTGAGGAGTCCAAAAGTTACACACAGATGGTCTTTAGTGGCCCTGAACAAAACTATAGATTTTAGGTAATAAAATGTACCAATAATAGCCCATCCAAAATAACAAATTTATCACATTAACATTAATAGAAGACATGAGGGTGAGGTGAAAGGATAGAGGGAAACAGTGTTTCCTTCCCAGTTCTAACGTAACAAGAAATGTTCAAAGACAGAACCAGAAAAAAGATTCTATCTTTGTCTTTGAAAAGCTCTGTTGTACTTCATGCAATTGAACTTTTTCCTTCTGGATGTCTGTGGTCACAGCTGTCCCTCTCAGTGGACCCTCACGGAGGCTGGCCTGCCCAGGGCAGGAGGCGGCAGGGCTGGCTTGTCCTTCTGAGTGGCTCACCGCTTCCCAGTAATGCGTCTGCATCCAAATGCTCCTCATGGTGGGTTCAGAGTGTGTGGGTTAGGTCTCTACTCCAAAGGGTTAGAGCTTGAGACTTGGAGGCTCAGCAGAGGTTCTGGTGTGACAGAACCAGTGTGACAGACCTCAGGTCACCCACTGCCTTTGTCAGTAGTAGCGGGAGATCTGAGGCTTCATTATCTCATCTGATTATGGGATGTTATTACTGAGCCTCTTATGAACATGAAAGGGAATAGCCTTGTGAAAGTGCTTGGTCTAGCATCTGGGACATACTAAGTGACAGATTCAGTTATTTATGCTGCTTAATACACTGAAGTGTGGTGGCTGAAAGCGCCGATGTATTATTTCTCGGGTTCTCTGGCTTGGGAACTCGAGAACTTGAGTGAGCATTCTTTCGTCACCACACGGGTCTGGTGCAGGAGGCTGTACCTCCATGAGCTCTTGAACATCTTTTCACCTGTGTGGCTCCTCAGGCTTCCTTGTAGTGTGGGGACTGCAGTGTTGTAGGATTCCCCGAGTGAAGCCTGACTTCTGAGAGCAAAAGGAATCGGCCAGCCTCTGAAAGGGTCTGTCTGAGTCTACCAGAGGGTCCCTCTACCACAACCTACTGATGAAACAAATCCAGAAGGGAACCCTGACCCCAGGGATGAAGATCAATCAGTGCAAGGCACTGGAGGACAAGAATAGGGGCAGCTGTCTGAGGTGCTCCAGTTACTGTTTCACTGGGATGTAGTTCACCATCCTGCCTAACACAAAATACATCTTCAACACATGCACCAACACAGACTTCTGTATGGAATCCTCGTTTGTTTTTCCTTTACACTGGGATGTTTTTCTCAGCTCACCTGTCATTTTTTTACGAAGGCCTTGCTGACATACCACTTGCCAGGTAGACTGCTCAGTGCTTTTTTCCTGAGGCCCCATTGCCCCCTGAAGACTTCCAACTTTGTCACCACAGCTTTCATAGCTGCTGGAGAGTGGTAGGGAAGTGATCTCGGGTGGTGGCCACATGCTGTATGAAGGAAGAAGGAAAGAGGCCAATGTGAATCATTCATCTTGTGAGGTTCACTGGCTATTGGAAGAAAAAGGCAGAAAATAGGTATTCAAAATACAATCTTAATTTCAGGGCTAGAAATCTGTGTAGGATATCATGGAGCCACAATAAGATATACTTTAATTATCTTGGAAGGACTTTTTTTTAGGGTGGGGGCAGAGGGCTTTTGAGAGGAACTTTTTCTTGTTAAAATGGTGGACTTAGGATTAAAGAGCATGATGAATGTAAACAACCCAACTTCAGTAGATGTTGCCTTGGTCCTGAGGTGGCGTGGACCCTGGGCATCATGATATTGTCTCAAGTAAACAGAGATGTGGTCATGTCTCTTTAGAAGAGGTGAAGATTTTCTACACATAAAGGCTTCCTCAGTAGCTTATAAAGTTGGGAGAACCCAATTAGGGACAAGACCTCTAAGAAATCTTGCAAGTTGAACAGAGGTACTATCTATCATTTCACACGGTTTCGTTCCTCATAAGCCAGAGAGGTACTTTGTTACTTTAAAGAGTAAGACCAATGCAAAAAACATTTGAGTGAAAATTACCTCCCACTCACTTTTCTCAGATGGGATACTGTAATAGTAGTCAGCTTTCAGGAGGCTGCACTGCTGCCTAACTGACCCCCACATCCCACTTTTATAAAAAAGGTTTACATCACACTGACCGCCGCTGCATGACAATTTCGAGCTGGCTGTACTTCTACTCTTTGGTCATCTTCACTCAGTGGCTCCAGGAAGAGGAAGTGGTGCCTTTCCTGGCAGAGGAAGGAAGAGAAACAAAATTGATAATGAAACCACAGAAGAATTCCTACAGGTTATTTTCTAAAGGAGCACATGCCATTGTTACTCCTAGTTGGATGAAGCAACTTATATGGCTGATCAGGGAAGGGGAGGGAAATGTTAGGAGCAGCAATATACCGTGCTGGAGCTATGAACCCTAAGACCTAAGCTGGTGGTTCTGAGGTTGAAAGACCCAGGAGAGAAGGAGGCTTCTAAATATTACTTCAGTCAGGCCCAGCGTAAGATTAATCTGCTTAAGAAAGAAAGAATCAAAAGAAGAATAAAAACTTCTTGTTAACAAAGCTTGAAGCCTTCAGAAACAAAAATGTCTACATTGAAGAAAACTTTGATGACCTTCCTGACAAAGCATAAATCATACTAATGATCTAAACAACTGGAAGAGTGTCTTACTTTGGACAGAAGTCTAGGCATAATTTCAATGTGTCAATATTAATCTTGTCTGGTCACAGAACACATTTAGGGGGGAAAGTGGATCAACAATAAGCACTTCTAGGATCTGGCCTTGAGGTTCCTGCCTAGGATGGTCTTTGCTCACTCATTGCCCACATAAATCCCATTTACTGGTTTTAAGTTTACTGCAGATGTTGTCTTGTCCAGGAAAGCTTTCTTGATCTTTCTCATCAGTATGAATCACAACTTTCTTGGATGTAGTGGTAAGTGCATTTCTACTTAACATATTTCATGCCATCATGCATTGTAGTTAATTATTTACTTTCCTGCTCCTCACCCAAGGAACTGTGAATTCCTCCAGGGCAGAAACAGTGTTTTGTTCCTGTTGGTGTCTTTCTTAGTGTTTGGTGCAGAGGTGTGCCCTGGAAGGAAAACAACTACTCCTTGATATAGTGCATGAATTGCAGTCTGGAGAGAAAGCATCTGACACATGCAGGTTTTGCATGGGTACAGCACAAGGCGCACACAAGTCATGCTTCTCTAGAGCCCAAACTCACGAGTACACTAAGGTCACTTCTGGTTAAAGTTGCCAATGGTGGGAAAAGAGTGGAAAAGGGTTGTGTAAGTACAAGGTATAGGAATGCTTCTGTTCCTCTGACATCTTGATTAGACTGCCCCTTTTTGGTATTTCTATTTATACCTTCTTAGTATCAAATGCTAATTAATTATATAGGTCTTAGTTTTACAAATTGTTTTAATGATGTGATTTGACCTTAGTTATGCAAACAGTGAAAGTGAGCAATATGATGATAATTCAAGGAGTAAAGAAAACATCAGGTTGAAAAGGATGAAAATCATATAGAAGGCTGTGTGAAACAGTTATGTTCATAATAGAAAGTATGAATATTTTTAGATTCTCTGAATTTAGATTTAGGTATGCTTGATCTATTTTGCAAATCAAAGAAATGTCCTATATCTTTGATTGGTATGTTTAGGCTTCATGATGACACTTTATATAGCTAGAAATAGAAATTCCATCTTTGGTGGTAATATAGTACTGGGAGCTGAGGAGAGAAGGTCTAAAGGTGCTGTTAATTAGCAGCAATCTGTAGCATAAAGTCTCAAAGCAATTAAAAATGTTAATTGACTATGTGCACACAGAGTGGAATGGTGCGTATGCGGGTGGGTAGGGCACCATAGGACTGTTGACAGTACTTACATGACACAAATGACGTTGAAAAACCCAGGAAGAACAACTATGGACCAACATATGTTTGTCTAGTAGGCTACTGCATCTTTGAGTGGCAAGTATACAAAATTATCTATTAGCTGAAAAATCCAATATAACTATTTCATCTTTCATCCTATCTTTTGTAAACATAGTACTCCATTTATTTACAGAAAATTCAGTTTTTCTCGCTGTGGTGATTTGTTGTCCTCTTGTTTGGTAAACATGCGCTGTTCATGTGATTATTTAAGTGCAGTTGGTGGTCACTCAATGGCTACCATGTCACACAGATGCACATCACGGGACCAAAAGGAATGAATATTGCCCTTGATCTTAGAGGGACAAAGTGATTTATTACTGAGATTCTCCATTAGCTTTGGTGTTGTTTTCATCAGTGGAGGTGTTCAATGAATTTGTGAGCACACTTCCAAAAGTAAATTGCAACAAAATTCGACACTGTGAAACAGTTTTCAAGTAAGGAAAAAGAAACGAAATGTGCCTTTTAGGAGACTGTCTCTGGACAGCAGTGAACACTTTTGGTAATGTTCACTAAGTGTACAGGTTATGGCTTCTGGTAGACTTCTGCCAGTCTCTGATCCAGGAAGGTGCAAGTAAGAGATAGAATACGTTGGAGAAGCCAAGGCAGCGAATGAAGAGTCAGTCTAGTCCCTCAGACTAGCCAGATCCTCTGATGAAGAGGCCAGCTTTAGGCTCATTGTATGTAGGGGAAAAAGATATCAAGTGCTTGAAAATCCAAGCTTTGAAGCTGAAATTCACCTAATCTGCTAAACTACCCAGAAAGTGATGGAATTAACTGGCTTGAGTCTTCCCCCCTCTTTCAGAGCCCAGCCACTTCCCTCAAAAGTCTGTAACTGTGATGTGGGCTTTTAGGAAAGTAAGGGTGCTAAGCAGGCCGAACAACATAGGAGCACAAAACCTAAAAACTCTCAAGGTATCTCTTTCTATCCTCCTTTCAGGGGTCAAGCGTTGGTACGGACGCCAAGGTACAGGAAAAAACGGGCTATTCAAACTGCTAACAGACATTCTGTTTTGTTCACAGAGCATATAAAAATAAATTGAATTTAAGGCAAGGATCTGAGCTTGTTATGCAAACGTATCTTCTAAACATGGGACAAAGGAGCATAGGGGTTACTGCATAGGCCCTTTAAGCGACCGTGGAATAGGGGCCTGAAGTCATTAACTCTGGGCTGGGAAGCATGTTTATAACAAATAACAGCGTGACCTCTTTGGATCGGGAAAGTTCCTTATTGTTACGCAATGTGTGTGTTTCATTATTTACACGATTTCACCAGGCCGATTCGGAGCCGTGTGCACAGCACAGTGAGGGTGTAGCAGCACCTTAAACTGGAACCAAACACCCGTAACACTTTTCACTGCCTTTGCCTTTGAAATATTTCGTACGGAAATTTCTTAAAATGTCTCCTTCTCCACATGGAAGCAACTTTTTTCCTTAAATGTTTTAAAGAAGTGCAATACAAATTTCTTGAGAAAACTTTCCTACTCCCCCCGGCCCTTGTGTTTTAATGCACCTTCTCTCTGTTTCCTGGACTGAGGGTAAAGAGCCCCTGGCCCCGGCGTGGCCGTGGGTGCTGGGGCTGAGCTTGGGGACCCGCGAGGTTCTGGAGGGGACAGCGGAGCCGGGAGGAGCGGCCGGGGGGAGGCGGCCGGGCGGCGGGGCCCTGGCGAGGGCTCCCCGGGCACCTGCGCCGCTCCGGCTTTCCCAGTGGCCGAGGCGGCTTCTTCGGTCCTCCCCAGGTCCCGGCCGCGGCGACGGCGAAGGGGCGGGTCCTCGCGTGCCAGTCACGCCCAGGCCGCGTTTATAACCCGCCGGCTCGGGCTCCGGGACCTGCCGCCGCCTCCCTGCTCCGCCAGGCGCAGGCACCGCCGGGGACGCGCGGGGACCGGCCTGGCCTTCCCATGGCCGACCTGAGCTTCATCGAGGACGCCGTGGCCTTCCCCGAGAAGGAGGAAGATGAGGAGGAGGAGGAGGAGGGCGTGGAGTGGGGCTACGAGGAAGGTAACGGCCGCGCGTCGCCGAGCCGAGCGCCCCGTTTCCCGGGATCGGTCACTTGCCCTCCCCGGTCCAGCCCCGCGGTGCCCGGAAGAGCCCGGAGTCGCGCGGTCTGTCGCTCCGCGAGCCCCGCAGGAGACGGACCGGGGAGCGCCGCGCTCGTCCTCAAACCCGCCCTCGCTCCCCTCCGCGGCCGGCTTGGCGCGAGAGGTTGGAGTTTTACAGAGAAACTTAGTTTCCTCTGTTATCTCCGGAGACCTAGGACTCCCGGTGGCCAACTCGTAGGGCTTTGTTTACTACATTCACGGAAACAAACAGAAACTGTATCATTGCAGTGACAAAGACCAGGAATGGGCTCGGACAGTGTAGCAAGTGGACACGTGCAGCTTCAGGGCTTCGCTTTTCTGATGGGAGCTGTGACTGGCGACAGAATGACAGCATTTGGCTTTCACCAAGCATGTGGGAAGTCACAGCTGTTTCCTAAGTACTGGACATAATTAAACTAATGAGTGGAGGAAATTTTTGTGCTTTTTTAAAAAATTACTTAAAGGTGACCTCAGTTTCCTAGAGCCAGAAATTATTACATCTATGCGGGTGAACATAAGCGAGTGGAATATTTCATTAGTCTTGGGTGTTGTATGTAGTAGTAACATCAGATCGTTCATATAATAAATGTACACACAGACACGTTCACCGTATTTCTTCTGTACAAAACAGCCAAATCTCTCCCCAAGAACTCAAAAATCATAAAACTGAACTAGTCTTTGCATGTTAAATTTTACTGTAACTTACCTTTTTTGGGGGAAACTTTATTGTAATTTTTTTTATATTGTCCTTAGGTGTTGAGTGGGGACTGGTGTTTCCTGACGCTAACGGAGAATATCAGTCTCCCATTAACCTCAACTCAAGAGAAGCTAGATACGACCCCTCCCTGCTGGACGTGCGCCTCTCCCCAAATTATGTAGTCTGCCGGGACTGTGAGGTGACCAACGACGGGCACACCATTCAGGTCATCCTGAAGTCAAAGTCAGGTACGGTAGAACGCGTGCGTTTGTGCCCTTGCGAGCTAGAGTGGTCATCGAGTTGAGGAACTGATTTAAGTTGTTTCATTTTCAAGGTACAACTAAGAGCTCTGCTTTCAGGACATCTTTATTTTTGGAGACTTATTTCCTGAAACAGCTTTAAAAGAATAAAAAGGTGAAATTATGAAATCTGAGTTCAGTGTGCTTTGCATGACGTTACTGGAACCACTTTAGTTGTGGTCAGCTTTCACCTTGGGAACTGTGAGGAGGGGTATAGCAAGGGCGGACTGGTTCTGCGTTTGTCTAAATTGTTGACTAGCTGAAATCATCTAGATAATTGTAATTCCGTTTTGCTATTTTTAAAAACCAGGGATTAGGATTTATTGATGTAGTCTCACATTCAAGATGGACTTTTCAAATCAATTTTCTCTACTATATTAATATGCCAAGAAGAAATTTAACTAACAGCAATTAGAAAATCTTCTCAATTCAGCTAAAGATTTAAATGGAAAGAAAACTCTTGCTTTTATTTTTACTCCAGCTTTCCCTTTGAACCTAGTGTAGATGGAGATGAACTGTTTTTGGGAAAAGGAAAATTTCTAGGGAAATTACATGCTAGCTTAAATGTGGAGGAGAAAGTAAATATTTTTTAAAAGTTATGTTAATATGCTTTTCATAGTGAGTAATAACTATTTTTCCCTCATGGGGAGAGGGCAAAGTAAAAAGGATACAGTTGCGATATGTATGTAAACTAATACTACACAGTAAATGTATTTGTTATGTATTATAAATATGTATTATAAATATGTTATGTATTGTAAGTATGTAATGGGAAGAAAAATAAATTAAAAAGGAAATAATGCAAAGTTATAGTGTGGTGAAATATTACGATGCTCTTGATAAACAGAGACTGCCCTGAAATTAATTTCAAATTAAGAAATTTGCTATTTCAGATCATCAAATCTCTAGGTCTGTTTTTAGGCAGGGCAGGCATTGATTTCCAACTATGGATATTTTATTCATCATGAGTTTCTGCCATTTAGTTTTGGACCTGTGAGATACCATGTGGTCCTCCCGCTGACCTGACTCTGGGTTTAGGGAGAGATGTGTATCCTTTGCATCAGATCTGAGTTGACATCAGAATTCTTAGGCGGTTTATCTGTGACTGGATAGTATAATTACTTTGAGGTATGATTCTGAAGAGTATGTCGGATTATCCATTAATTCTTGTTCTGGCATGAAGGTGCATTGTAAGGTATACGTGTGATACAATCTGTTGACGTGCTTCTCACCCGAGGCACTTCTAGAAGTAAATGTTTATAAATCTATAGAATAGAAATACATTTCCTGTTAGGCACCATGGTGAGTGTTGACTGTATACAAATGGGACAAATGGGCAAGATCTTCCTTGAAAATGCGATTCTTCCATTGTTGTTTAAAGTTCAAGTGCAAATAGATACCGAAGAACCATAAAGTAACACGGTAGGGCCCCCGCAGGGCAGTGACAACTGCAAAGAAACGCACCACTGAAATAGTGTATGTCCAGTCCTGACTGTTGATCAGATTTATTTGTCAAATTAGATTAATAATTTTCTTCTTGTGCCTTCACAAACTTTCATCATTTTCTTTGGTTCCCTCGGTGCATCCTGAAATCACTGTTCGCTGTCACTGTAGTGCAGTGTCTGTACCCTTGAGCCTGAGGTCCGCCTCCTCTTCAACTCCCTGTCTTTGCCCACTCTCCTGTCCTCCCACAGCCAGGATGGGCTCTGTTTCTGTCTCAGCTTGATTTCCGTGCAGTTTCTCTGCCTCCAGGGAGGCAGTCCTCTTCTGGATCACTATCATTGTAAAGATTTCCCCTTTCAGTAGATCTGCTAACTTTAAAAAACAAAAGCAAATGAGCAGATCTTTCTGTTTCCCTCAGAATATGTAAAATTCCCCAAAGAATAGTCTTCAAGGCCTGAATATCCTGTCATTCATCTACATAAATATTTATCTCTCTCAAAGTGCCACATAGACATAATTTAAATAGTTGACTATTACTACACTTTCTCTGCCTCTAGTAACAAGTACTTTGAACCTTTTGGTGGGCTCTGTGGCAGCCACCTCCACGTGTCTTAGTAACATCCTTACGATCTTTCACTTTGATATTTAAGATCTCTTTGAATACTCCAGTGTGGAAGATGAGGCTGGTTCTCTGTTACACTCTGTGGATTGTCCCCATCATTATCTTAAAGTACATTTTAATTTTAATAAAAATGTATATGTAATGTGTTTTTGTTATCATCACTGTAACTATACTTTCCACTGGAGACTGAATGCTGTCTACTTTATTTCGTTTCCCAGAACTACTATATTTTTCTTTATTTTAAATTTTACTATCACAGATTATTTTTTCTCTGACGATGACAGATCCTCTCTTGGGATGTTTAGAGGCATCAGAGTCTCTTGCCACCTCCTGTCCTTTCTGCTGTTCTTCGTTGACTGCTTGCTCTCCAGACCTTCTCTCTAGCATGCCCCACACTCCCTGGACCTTACCCCTGTCTCTTTGTTCATCTCCCTTGTGAGGTCCCATCTTCCCAAACTGCTGTGTCATCCTCTTTTGGAGTTGCTCTGTTCTTTTAGGAAGTTTCATGGCTTGTTTCTTCCCATAGTTCATCTTCCAGGAACTTGCTGAGAAAGATAGCAGTGAGGCAAATGTCGGGGGCTCATTATGCCGTATGCTTGGTTGCATTTGCTTAGGAAAACAGTGTTGGAAGTGTTCCGGTATCGTTTCATGTTTGACATCATCGCTGCACTGCTTTCTGACTTCTGGTCTTGCAGAGAAAGTAGCTAGTGTCATCTACTTTTCAAACTGTTTGTGTCCTTTTCTCTTTTTCCTTCCAGAAACTTTCACTATTCTCTACTCATTGTTTCAAAATTTTCCAGCCATAAGTCTCTGTATGATTCCTTTTG
>PVIR01038178.1:0-14707 GCA_004026965.1 Petromus typicus
GGGCCGGGGAGTTAGCTCAGTGGTTCCGGCGCCTGTCTTGCAAGCGCAAGGGCCCGGGTTCGATTCCCCGGTAACCACATAACAATACTGGGTGTGGAGACCCACACCCAGCAGCAACCAGTACCACATACCACAGTTCCGGGCGTGGTGGCTCACGCCTGTAATCCCAGCACTCGGGAGGCAGAGGCAGGAGGATTGTGATGTGAGTTTGAGGCTGAGCTCAGGGCCAGCCTGAACCACAAAGTGAGACCCTGTCTCAAAAAACCTTAAAAAAAAAAAAAAGAAAAGAAAAAAAACACCATTGAATCATTTGTACTTGAGTGGATGCACCTAGAGGACATACCCACAAATGAAATAAATAGGACACAGATGTGTAAATACCATTATCATTTCTCTGGTATAAGAAACTGAAGGTGTAAATAAGTTCCAAATTGTATGATAGGTAAGGTGAAATAGGAAGAAATGTTCAAAAGGAAAAGGGAAAGTGGGGGTAGAGGAAAGTAAAGAAAAATTTTGGTGACTTAAAAAAAAAGGGAAACAAAGCTTATGTATCTAGGGGTAGGGTGCTGTGGAGAGGGGAAGGGAATGGGAAAAAATGACAATCAAGATATGTCATGTACAGGTATAAATTCTCAATGTTGAATATGATCATAATGTATGTATAAAATGTACCAATAAAATCGATTTTTATAAAACATCAGATTCTTGTCTACTGTTTAGTGCCATGAGATTTAAGATTCCAATACAGGAATCTAGCCTAGCAGATGAAGATGCTATCAAAAGCAAGGATTCTGAGGCACCAAGATTTAAAATTTTGGTATTATTCCTCAATATGTAGCAATGAATAAATCATTCCATGTTTCTGTGGCTCCTTAGGTATAATATATGGGCAATAAGGGAAACTTGTTTCAAGAGTTGCTGGCCATTAACTAAGCTAATACATGAAACCTGCATAATATAATGCAGGGCATGTGGTAAACATGCAACACAGCAGGACTCACTCATTCCATCCAGTCTCACTTTCTACAGCTTCAGTGACCTGCAGCTAACTATAGTCTGAAACTATTAAATGGGAAATACAAAAATATACCATTTAAAAGCTTTAAATTACATACTGCCCTGAACAGCAGGATGAAATCTTGTGCCGTCCTGCCCCACCACGCCTGGGGTGGGAAACACCGCTTTGTCCAGAATACCCACTTCTGCACTATGCTGTACTAGTCACTTAGTCGTCAACTCAGTTACCAGGTCAACCATCACAATATCACAGTACTTGTGTTTATATAACCCTTATTTTACTTCTTAATGCCCCTGAAGCACAAGAGTAAGGATGTTGGCAACTTGTATATGCCAGAGAGAAGCTGCAAAGTGCTTCCTATATGGGAAAAAGTGAAAATTCTCATCTTAATAAGGAATTATATGCTGAAGCAGCTCAGATTCATAGTACAGTAAGATTTTGCAAAAGAACACTGACAAATTTCAGTGTATTTCTGTAATTGCTCTATTTTATTATTAGTTATTGTCAATCTCTTACTTGTGTCTAATTTATTCATTAAGCTTTATGATAGGGAAGTTATATATAGGAAAAAATATTTATAGAATTCAGCACTATCTGCTGTTTCAGTTATCTACTGGAAGTCTTGAAATATCTCACCCACAAATAAAGGAGGGACTACTGTATACATAACTGCAAGTCTTGTGATTTCACTTTTTTCTGGAATCAAGCTTTAAATTTTAGGCATTCCTTGGCACAGATTACATCTGCTTCACTAAGCAACATAATCATGGATCCAAAACACATAAATTCATTATTCAAGAAACAAGTTGGGGGACCAAAAAGCAAATAGCTACTAATTTGTGGGCACATTCAGAGCTACTGGTTGCTGCCAGCTGATGTGGAAAGAACATGGAAGGAACAGAGCTGGGGGAGAGGGATACGTTCCATTCAGGAAAGTCACACTGAACCACAGAATGGAACCTCCTGACCCCGAGTGCTGGGCCACAGACCAAAGTGGTCCACTCTGCAGGCAGGCCAGACTCCCCGGTGGTCCCTGTGAAGGAGCTAACATTCAGAGAAGGACAGACAGTGTTACTTGACAACGTCACAACTACAAACTGGAAAAAAATTTTTTCTTAAAAAGGAGGAAACTAGTAAGGGAATAGAGAGAATGTAAGTTAGACAACAGGGGGCTGGTGTGACACTATGCTTATATGGGAAATACCTGAACAAAATAATGGGCAAGAATTTTCACAGGCACAGATTACTAGAAGGTATGTAATACACATTTTAGAGTCAAGAGTGGTAACATACCTATAATCGTAGCAATCTGAGAGGATCACAAATGTGAGCTCAGTTTGGGAACTTAGCAACTTAGTGAGATCCTGTCTCAAAATAAAAATCAAAAAAGGGCTGGAGAAGTAGCTCAGGGCAAAGCCTTGGGTTCAGTCCCAAGCACCAATACACACACACACACACACACACACACATATCAAAGTACACACCTGTTGCTTGAAAAAGTAAATGTGTCAACAGCAAAAGTAAATCAGTAGGTAAATGGGATGCAAACTCCCAAAGAGTACATTTTTAAGACTGTAAATGAAAATCTATGAATCATATAATTTATATTTACATATGAAAATTATAAGTAAAATGAAATACATTGCCAAGAGATCATATATTCCCTAAATTTACCTATTCCACATAGAATTCTCTTATATTGCAAAGCACATAATTCCGTGAATTGACACTCTAATGTTAATTAAACATGGCACTGCATCAAGTATGTTGCTAAATAGATACAGATTGCGAAAGTCTTTAGGAATTTCTCCCCTCAAAACATTTCCTTCAACAAACTCTCTTTTTAAATTGGCATATGGCAAGGGGAAAAAATTAAATTCAGACCATGCCAAAGTCATGGTTCTTTATTATTCATTCTACAAGGGGAAAAATTGCCATTTCCTCTTCTGAGTTCTAACTTCCAAAAACCATAGTTCCTTCAATTCTTACTCCATTTTTGCAAGCATAAAAATGCTCATAAGGAATGAAGTTTTAAAAAAAAAATAGCTTCACAAGAGGCAACAATTTACTTGCATATTCTGAGACCACATTCACAGGCAAGATAAGGTGACAGAATAAAAGCCAATGAATCAGATAAAAATTCAGTATTAAGATCAAAACAAACTTCCCTTCTTACCATTACCCATCAAAAACAACCATTGACAGCTGGGATTCATGGATACGCTTTGACAGGTGGATTGTTTAAAAAAGATTATTTTGGAAATACCTGGACAAAATAATGGGCAAGAATTCTGACAGGCACAGATTACTGGAAGGTATGTAATACACATTTTGAAAGCAGGAGTGGTGGCATACCTGTAATACCAGTAATCGGAGAGGATGAGGCAGGAGGATCACCGATTGGAGCTCAGCTGGGAGCTGCCATCCCAATCTGGGCTCCAAACTGTGAACAAACTCATTTCCCATTTTTTGAGGGCTACTCAAAAGAGAGGAGAAAAGAAAATGCAAAGACGCCAGGAGCTAAAATTTCTTCATGAGGAGAAGCATTCCCTTACATTGGTACATGGTCCAAGTATAGTAATTTCACAGACAGTAAATACACTGTATGCTTTTAGGAAAGAAAGAGAAAACATTATGGCAGCTTAGAGAACTTTATTTTTTCCCAATATTCTTTTAAGAAAGAAGGTCTATTCTTCATTGAAATGTTGTAAACATTTAGGGAGATAAATGGGGTTTTTTTTGTTGCTGTTTTTGGATTTTTGAGGCAGGATCTTATTACATAGCTTGGGCAGGTCTTGAATTTGCGCCACTCTTCCTGTCTTGGCCTCTTAAGTGTTTAAATTACAGGCATGCACCACCATAGCTAGCCAGATAAATGTTTTGCCATTACAAATGTTTTCCCAGTGGAGCTTCATTTGATTTTTGGTTTTTTTCCTCGATTTTCTTTCTCTTTTTGTTTGAGACAGGGTCTCACAATGCAGTCTGGACTGGCCTCAAATTCAAGATACTCCTACCTGAGGCTCCCGAGTAGTAGAATTATGGACATGAGCTACCAAGGTCAGTTGAAGCTATATTTTTAGATTAACTTTTATCAACAAATTTATTCTGTACTTGTATGACAAAGTATATCTACTCTAGATCCTTCTCAGCTCTATTCTAAAATTCTTTTGTGCTTGATCTGTACAGTCTAATACAGTAGGAAGCAGCCGAATGTGACGACACAGCATTTGAGATATGCCTAGACCACATCATGGGGATGTAAAACACATGGGATTTACAAGATTTACTACTAAAAAAGAAATACAAACTATCTCACTGGTAAGTTTTTGAGCTGATTATATGCGAAAATGATATGTGGATAGCAGGCTAGATAAAATATATTATTAAAACATTTTTACCTGTTTCTTTTTACTTTTTTAACACAACTATTATTGGAAAACTTAATATCATATAGAATTTATTTCATATATTTCAAATCCTTTCATATGGTATAAAATTGTACATGTGTAGCCACATTCCTCAGGACAGCAGTGGCCCACATGATCCCAGTAAGCTGGATAATTAACCAACTGGTTAAAGGAGGTGGTCCAGGAAAATGACTTCTGAAGTAGCTGACTTGTACTCAGAACAGCCAGTTACCATCTCACGGAAACTTGGCCTAAGTTACAAGGCTCTAGATGCACAAACATTGCCGCGAGGAGAATCTCAAATACAGTCTCAAAAGTTCTATTCTAAGAACTCAATTAAATTCCATTAGGAAGTGTTTATTGAGCATCTGACTGGTTTATTGCTCTGCACTGCCCCTGTGCCACTCCTTAGCAGCCTTTCTCACAGGGCTCTCTGGGAGAAGAAATCTCAAGGCCAGCAGACAGCAGTTCTCAGGCTTTCTGATCTCAAACAACTCCTAAGTTATTGAGGGAAAAATGTTAAGGGGAATTTTAAAAGAACTGCTGTTATGCAACACATTGTCAATATTTACTGAGAAATTAAAACAAAAACTTAAAGCCAAATACAAGCACATACTTCTTTAGCCATCGGAGCAATTACATCATCACACATGATGTAATCTCTTGAAATCTCCACTGTGTAGCTGCGAGAGTGGAACTGAAAAATGAAAATAACTTTTAACATTTTTATGAAAACATTTTACCTTAGAGGTCCACAGTTAAAGTCTTAGAGACACTGACATCCATGGGTCAGCTCTGAGAACAACTAGGGCATCACTCCACATAATGAATTAATGTCTATGGATCCAGAATGGTCCCATCTTTGGAAGAACTGAAAAAACATTCCCTTGAGCTTTTCTCTGTAGGACTTAATTTTTCAAAGGATCAAGTTGGGAACGGCTGGCTAGACAACAAATTTAAATATCTTTGAAATCAGCCTTGATGAAGAAAAAAAAACTTGTGTTTTCTTTAAGGTTACTTTTAAAAAACCAAGTTTTTTAAAAACCCAAAGCAACACAAATTACATAAGCTATATATCCTTGCTAAACTTCCCAGGCACAAATGGCCATAATTAATAATGCACCACAGGGCCGGGGATATAGCTCAGTGGCGCCTATCTTGCAAGCTCAAGGACCCGGGTTGATCCTCGGTAAACACATAACAATACTGCACGTGGAGACTCACCCCAGCAGCAACCAGTACCACATACCACAGTGCCGGGCGTGGTGGCTCACGCCTGTCATCCCAGCACTCAGGAGGCAGAGGCAGGAGGACTGCTGTAATGTGAGTTTGAGGTTGAACTCAGGGCCAGCCTGAACTACAAAAAGCGAGACCCTGTCTCAACAAAAACCTTAAAAAAAAAAAAAAAATGCACCACATAACCAGAATACAAACACACTAGCCACATTCCTAGGAAGATTCTAACCTCTATACTGGAACCAGTTTCTTAATTGGAGTCCATATTTCACTTTTAACAACTGGTTAAAGTAAAGATGCATACTTGGGAAGGACTGACTATTCTACTCCTTTTACACACCGATCATAACTGCTGCAGAGAAAATATGCAGCAGTCAGACCTAAAGAATGCTGGGACACAAGGACACAAGCCAAGTCCAGGCAAGAGGACTCAACATGGCCAACAGAGATAAGGGTCTGTCAGTTTTCAATGCACTCCAAAGGAAGAAGCAACCGTAATTTAAAATGCCTAACATTTTCGGGGGTAAGTAGTTGAACTTTTATTTTTCTGTACTTCTCTCGGCTCTAATGAATAGTAAATATAAAAGAGTTCATGCATTTACAATGTCTGCAGGACAGACAAGGGAAAGTTTACTGAAAATGGCAAAATATACCATGAAATGTATTATTCTTGGAAGCATTTCTGAGTTGGAACACGGTATATTGAGCACAATTCATAAGCGGTGTCTGAAGCAAAGGAAATTTTCTGGTGATTACTTGAAATTCAAGGCATAGAAGGGAAATTTTCAAAGACAAATAGAAGTGATTTCTTAGTTCCAGTAATTCCCATCTGGTTAACATTTACCCTCTCAGAAAGAAATCCCAGAAATGTCCCTAACATTATAGGCAACTTTCGTAGACATACAAACATTATTAGTGCTGTTTTCCCCTTTTTTCTTTAAAGAAAGTCAACAATGTTTTATATGGTTTATAGAACATTAAATCAACTTTCTGCCTGTATACATACCATTTATATGAATTGGACAAAAGGTTTTTTAAAGCGGGAAAAAGGATGGAATTGACAATAAAAATGAAAGTCAAGTAAGAATTCTGTACAAGGGCCGAGGATACAGCTCAGCGGTTCCGGCGCCTGTCTTGCAAGTGCAAGGGCCTGGGTTCGATCCCCAGTAACCACATAACAATACTGGGCATGGAGACTCACCCCAGCAGCAACCAGTACCACATACCACCGTGCCAGGTGTGGTGGCTCATGCCTGTAATTCCAGCACTCGGGAGGCAGAGGCAGGAGGATTGCTGTGATGTGAGTTGGAGGCTGAGCTCAGGGCCAGCCTGAACCACAAAGCGAGACCCTGTCTCAAAAAAAAAAAAAAAAAAAAAAAAAAATTCTATAAAAAACATCACTTTAATTTTCCTTCTCAAGTGTTCATTTAAGGTTGACAAATCTCAGAAATTTAAGAGCAAGAAATTTACATAGGGCCGGGGAGTTAGCTCAGTGGTTCCGGCGCCTGTCTCGCAAGCGCAAGGACCCGGGTTCGATTCCCCGGTAACCACATAACAATACTGGGCCACACCCAGCAGCAACCAGCACCACATACCACAGTGCCGGGCGTGGTGGCTCACGCCTGTAATCCCAGCACTCGGGAGGCAGAGGCAGGAGGATTGCTGTGATGTGAGTTTGAGGCTGAGCTCAGGGCCAGCCTGAACCACAAAGCGAGACCCTGTCTCCAAAAACCTAAAAAAAAAAAAAAAAAAAAAGAAATTTACATAGAATGAGATTGATGGCTCAACTCTAACATTAGGAAGCTGCTGAAAATGAAGCCCTGAGCTCTGAAGGAGGGAGAATGGGAAAAGATATAAAGCAGAATAAAGGCAAACACAAAATGTTCTCATTTTCAGTCTTGCAAAGACAAGTCTGTTACCACTGAGTTACACCACCAGCCAGAGATGCTCTGAATACAAAGGAAGAGTTAGGCAGAGAAGCATTACAGACGAGGATGTAACGCGTTAGAACTAAATGATTTAACTACCACGTTCTAACAGCTCAAAATGGCAGCCAAAAAACATTATCCAAAAAGTGGTATAAAGATAAAATAATCATTTGTATAGAAATATTTTGAAATGGAAACTGTTAACCCAAAGAAAAATTTAACAGTTATAGTGGAAGAGTAAGCTATAAAAGATTTAAGTTTTAGTCCTAAGGAAGAAAGATTAAACATGTGATGAAGGAACTTGGCAAACAGAGGTTAGAAGTGGAGTTTCAAGCTGAACGCTCTTAATGAAGTGCACGATCTTTCTCCCAGAATGCCAACTCAGACTCCCAGAAGGATTCTGCTCTTCCCAAGCCTGAACGTTGTTCAGTACATTCAGGTACAGCACTTAGAACACTCAGGCCTTTAAAGCCCCAGCTGAGAAGCAGGCCAAACTCAGCACTTTTCTTAAACCTCCTGTATAAAGGTTTATTACTTTGGGTATCTTGTGGACCTTACAATGGCACAGTTCTTGAGAAGGAAAGCAAAGGTTTCTATGTTTAATTGCTTCAAATTATAATAATATGCCCCAAGGCCTAATAACACAGTCTTCACACAATAGCAAAGGTTTGGGGAAACTAACAATGGACAGTAACAGCTGAAAGGATATTCTAAATCTCTTATTTTTGACATCTCCCAATTATTTGATAAGGAAAAGGAAAGAAGAAACATCTCCACTAGCAGGCACCATCTTTACTTGTTTCTGAAGTCTTACCTGCCATATTCCTAGATGCCAGGAAGGTGAGCTAATTGCTTGTGCATCTTTGTCAGTCATGTAGCAGTTATGTTACTGGGCTGTTTGACCTATTCAGCCCAGAGCTTAAAAAATCAGCCTCTCTGTTCACATCAGGAACTTGACACCAACTACCTTCTGAGAGGGTTTCCTCATCACAGGTGCACAACCACACAGCTGGAGGTTACTACTTCTCTAGAATTCCATCAATTCGCAAATGCTTTGTGTGATGGCTTTTTTATTTATTCTAGAGCTGATGAATTCTTTGGATTTAGTAATCCTCACACTTCCCAGTAAAACAAATTTACTTCCATAGTGAATGTTAGCATTTCAAGTGATGGTAAGTTAAATCAACCCCTGGAAAGTCTGGTAAACATTATTTAATTCTCGTATCTCCAACATTTATTTTAAAAATGGGAAGGGAACTACTGATAACAATGCCATAAGGGGAAAAAACTGAAAATAGTTCCATAAAAATGTAACTCATTATTACATGAATTAGATGTAACCACATTAAATGTCAAAGCTTAACTGCATGAAGTACATGCTTTAATAAGAGACTTAACATTTAATAAGATTGCTTGTGCTTTGCCTTCCTAGCTTACTTGCATCCTAAGTACAACCTGCAATGGTGGTTCTAAAATTGCACTAGAATACACATCTAAAATATCAAAATGCTTTTAAAGTAGTACCCACAATTTTACTTAAAACAAATTGCCATAACTATGCATTAGTTGATCAAAATAGTGGATACAGCTAATAGCAGCAAAGTTTTTTTTAAATTATTTAGAGCATGTACAATAGAAATAAAAACCAATCTACTACACTGCTGAACCTTTTTATAATATTTGTTTTGTTTTGTTTTTCTGGTTTTTTGAGATAGAGTCTTGTTACGTAGTTCTAGCTGGCCTTAAACTTACCACATAGCCTGAGCTAGCCTCCAAGTCATGATAATCCTCCTGCTTCAGCCTCCCAAGTTGGGAATATAGGTGTGTGACAATACTATTTTTTTAAGCCAATTGATATGACCCCTAACTCATTGCCAAAGAGATTCAAAAGCACTTGTACATATTATAAATGCTTTCATTTAAGATAAATATATTTGTATAAATATTCTTTTAGAAAAATAACAGACTATGAGTAATATCACCTAGAAAATAATGATAGGGTTTCAGATGAGAAAATTGAGGATCTAGACAACTGTGAAAAAATGTCATTTTATAATAACTTCATACTGAAATAATTATTTCTCCATATTTAAATAATAATCTCCATATTTAAATAATAACAATAACTTCATACTGAAATAATTATCTCTCCATCTTTTGAATTTTCCTGTGGTCATTAGATCAATTTCTTTATAGATCAAGTTAGCATTTTTGGTAACAAAGTCAGAGATACTCTCCACAATAAATCAAATGTACTGAGTAGAAATGGAACAAGGAGCTACAGGTAGAAAGAATCTAAAAACTATTGCGTATATCTTTTTACACTCTGGACAAAACCACAAACAAACCTTAAAATACATGAGACACAAAAGAGGATTTATTTTTATTAAACTTGATCAGAAAATTCAGAGGTGGAGAGAACTTTTAGAAAATTAGCTCTGGGTACAGTTTACAAATAACTGAGACTGCAAAAAGAACAGCAGAGTGGAACTTTGGATTTCGAGTTCAATTGTTTTAGCTTTCCAGCTCTCAATGTTCTGAAATAGTAAATCAAAGCATGCTTGTACTAGACTTGAAAGCAAAGTTATCTGATCAAGTTTCTCACTGAGCCAATTCCTAATCAGAACTCTGGGAGATTCTGGTTTTACCTCTTTTTACCTAATCTATCTATTTTTAAATTCTAAGGTTCATTCACATAAAATGAATCAGAATCACTGGTCAAATAGCCTCAGTGTTCGACAACTAAAATATTCAAGGCCTTTACTTCTACAGTTCTGTGAGATAATATACAGAATGATATATTACCCCATTTGACATATCCTTGGCAAATACACTCTTAAGTGCAGTATTACTTTATTAAACAAATTAAACTAAAACATAACACACTGCTTACCTAGGAAAGCCTTGCGATTTATTACTAAAATCTTTACTAGTAGTAAAGTCAATGGTTCATACTACTAGTATCAAGAACACTAAATAATCCATAATATTGATATTTTCATCCCACTTACAAAACAATGTTAGACTAAATTAAGTGAAATGTGATATGAGCTACATTTAAATCAAAATAATTAAATCACAAATTACAATCTAAGTAGGAAGAGACTAACATAAACCAAAAACACAAGTCTGAGAGCACTGCATATTATTCACATTTGATAAGGCTTCCACCTACAAAAAGCATCTGAGAAATGAGAAAACTAAAGTATCAACTAAGGTAATTTTACATTTTTATTTCTATGTTAGGCCAGTTAATTCCAATATATTAAACAAATAGCTAAAACGTGGTAAATACTTAATACAAGCCAAGGCATTAACTTTTTTTAACCTTCTGTAATAAAATATTTAAATGTATAACAACTAAAATATCAATCATTTCATCAATTAATAGCCAATTTTGTTGTATCTGTACCTTTACCAACTTCCTCTAAAGTCCCAGTCACCAAATTATTTTATCTATAATATGTCAATATGAGTCTCAAAAAGAATTCATTCTAAAAACATAACCATGACATGATTTATTACACTTGAAAATAATAACTAATGACGTTCATTAATTCTACCCGCCCCTTTTATTTGCCATACCAGGAACTGAACTCACAACTGGTGCTTGCAAGACAGATGCAGCACTACTGAGCTAAATCCCCAGAGGCTTTTTTCTATTTTTGGTGTTTTTTTGTTTTTGGGTGTTTCTTTTGTTTTGTTTTTTGAGACAGGGTCAGACTTTATAGTGCAGGCTGGCCTAGAACTCACTATGTAGCCCAAGCTGACCTCAAACTCACAGCCATCCTCCTGCCTCAGCCTCCCAAGTGCTGGCTTTACAGCCATGTGCCACTATACCAAGCTAACTGCCATTAATTCTGAATCTACACACCACCCCTAAGAAGCAGATACTGTATTATTTCCATTTTACAGATTTTTCGAAGGCATACTAATGAAGTCATTTACCCAGCAACATAACAGGAGAGTCAGGATTTTAACCTGGGCAATACTTAACCTGAGCCCTTAACTGTACTGTTTTGTTGCTCCTCAAAACTGATTTTATGGTAATGAGTTCTTAAATATGAATACAGAAAAGTGATTAATAAAAGAAGGAATTACAGGGAATACTGGACATCAAGAAAAGTTTGAAGCAGAAAATATATAATAGTATTTCACCTATCTTTCAACTTCTTTATCCATCCTTTTCTGGTATGTTCCACTGAAATTCTACCTATCTTCATTTAGTTTAACACCAAGTATTGTCATACAAAGTTTTTCTTTTCACACTGCCCTACTGAGTTGAACTGTATTTGGGACGTGCCTTGAGACCAAGTTTCCTGCAGACTCACTATATGTAATCATATTCAAAGTAAATATTCTCTACACAAGTCACATCAATGTGTAAAGACAGAACCTAAGGCGAATGGCCCCCACTTATTCCCACATACAGACACTGACAAACACATGCATGCCTTTCTGTAATGTCCTTCCTCTCCTTCCAGTGGTACCAATGGGCTTAAAGAGGAAAGTAGCTATGCTAAAGCAGCCCAAAGGCAAACCAGGTGGCCTCAAAGACCCCAGCCAACTTCTGTAAGACCCAAGGATGGGCCCTAGCCAACAGCTAGGGAAAAGCTGGGGCTTTAGGCCACAAAGCCTCAGGAAAATACGTTCTGCCAATAAGCTGAATGATGCTGGACGTAGATTTTCCCCCAACGAAACAGAGCTTCCAGAGGTCCTGAGCAGAGGACTTTTCTGTCATGACCCATTGAAACAGTGATAATAAGTGTATGCTGTTTTAAGACACTACATGTGAGGTAAGTTGTTAGGTGGCCATAGAAAATTATGTCTTATGTTTATTTCTAATCTCTAAAAAATTCTAGGTCAAAGAAATCTCCTGCATAATTTATGGCACAAAACTCTTAAGAGTTGCAACCACGAGTTCCATCATGTGAGCAAAACTGAAGGTCTTTCTTGAGAAAACCTTTGGCCTATCTATTCTGGAAAATCTCTTTCTGTGTAAACACAGGTAAGCTTTTCAACTGAAAAGGTAAATATGTCAGGCTGAATTGTTTACAAAATTATTTTGGCAATTCCAAAGATGTTAACAAAAGCATGCACATCTAATGACTTCCTTCCAGATACCAAAATATGGGGAATGGGGTAAAACAGCACTTTACAGTGCAGACACCTGGCAAACACAACCTCAGTTTTCTTAATTTACCTGATCTCCTTATTTATGCCACATTACATTTTAGTCATCATGTCTTCTTAGGTCTTCTTGGCTGTGATATTTCATCCAACTTCCCTTACTTTTGATGACCTGCACAGTTGTGAGGAATACTGGTCAGGTATTATGCAGAATGATCCTTGACTACAATTTGAGGTACTGTCATGATCAGACTTTTCTGGAGGCAAAACAGTGATCAAGTACACATCACACCAAGAGGCTCATCCCAACATGACCTCACTGTGGACACTGACTTGATCACCTATTTGAGGTAGCATTTCCATAAATTTATGTAGTATTTCCTCTAAATGGGATCACAAAATATATATCTTTCTGTGATTTCATTGATTTCACATGATATTTTCAAGGAGTATCCATACCATAATATATATTGTCAAGTACTACTCCACTGTATAGATATACAAATCTTAATTATCCATTCATGAGTTGGTGAGTATGAGTTGTTTCTACTTTTTGGCCATTATGAATAATGTTGTTATAAACATTTATGTAAACATTTTTATAGGTATGTTTTACTTTCGTACCCAGGTGCAGAACTGCTAAGTCAGATAGTAATTATACATTTAACATTTTTTAACAATTAATATATCTAGGAAATAATAGATTGGCTGTGTCATTTTATGCCCTCAGCAACAATACAAAGGCCCTTTAATTTCTCCATATCCTTAACAACACTGGTTGTTATCTATGTCTCTATCAGAGCAGCCATGCTACTAGGTGTGAAGTGGTGTCTCACTTTGACTTTTCCCAATGACTAAATGCTGAGCAGCTTTCCATGTTTTCACTGACTATCTATACACATTATCTAAAGAAATATATATTCAAACTTTCAACTCTTTTTTTAAACAGTTAATATGTTTTCATTTTTGAGATGTAAAAGTTTATATACTGTGCAAGTCCCTCACATAGTTTGCAAATATTTTCTCTCATTCTATGGGTTTTCCAATTTTTAAATGGAAATGATTTTTCCGATTTTTAAAGCAATTTTTAAATTGCTTGTAGTAGAAAAAAAGTTTCATTTTAATCTAACAATCCAATTTACCTATTTTTTCCTTTGTCTTTTATGCTTGTGGAGTGATACCTAAGAAATCACTCAAGATCAAAAGATTTAACTCCTATTTTTCTTCTAAGAGTTTTAGTGCTCACATTTGTGTGTGTAATGTATTTTGAGTTGATTTTTGTGTATGCTGAGAAGTAATGGGCCAACTGCAATATTTTGCATGTGAATATCCACTTGTCTCTGCACCATTAGTTGAAAAGAATTCTTTTCTTGGGCTGGGGATTTAGCTCAGTGGTTCCAGCGCCTGTCTTGCAAGTGCAAGGGCGGGGGTTCAATTCCCCAGTAACCACATACAATACTGGGTGTGGAGACTCACGACCAGCAGCAACCAGTACCACATACCACAGTGCCAGGCGTGGTGGCTCACACCTGTAATCCCAGCACTTGGGAGTCAGAGGCAGGAGGATTGCTGTGATGTGAGTTGGAGGCTGAGCTCAGGGCCAGCCTGAACTACAAAGCGAGACCCTGTCTGAAAAAAACAAACAACAAAAAAACCAAAACAACAAAAAAACCAAAACAACAACAAAAAAAGACTTCTTTTCTCCACTGAATTGTGTTGGTGTCACGATCAAAAATCAAATGATCCTAGGGGGCCGGGGAGTTAGCTCAGTGGTTCCGGCGCCTGTCTCGCAAGCGCAAGGGCCCGGGTTCGATTCCCCGGTAACCACATAACAACACTGGGTGTGGAGACCCACACCCAGCAGCAACCAGTACCACATACCACAGTGCCGGGCGTGGTGGCTCACGCCTGTAATCCCAGCACTCGGGAGGCAGAGGCAGGAGGATTGTGATGTGAGTTTGAGGCTGAGCTCAGGGCCAGCCTGAACC
>PVIR01038179.1:0-14709 GCA_004026965.1 Petromus typicus
TGAGAGACTAAGAAAGAGAGAGACAGAGAGAGACAAAGACAGAGAGAGACAGAGACAGATGTGGGGGGACTAGAGGAAAAGAGACAGAGAAACAGAAAGAGAGAGACAGACAGAGAGCGAGAGAAGGCAAATGCAGGAGCAGGGAAGAAATAAACCCATCCATCCAGGCCATGGGCACTGTGACCCACTTTCTGATGATCCCTCAACAGAAAATCAGCTATAAATTCATCCATGGACTAATTCACTGGTGATTATTACGTTCCATGATGCAGTCACCCCCCCACACACACACACATACAGAGTTCTACAAATGAGCATATAAACCACAAAGAACACTCGGGCACCTCTTTGATATGCTGCTTTCACTTCCTGTGGATATCTGCCCAGAACGGAGATAATTGGACTACATACTAGATACACTCTGAAGTTTTTCAGCAACCATTCTCCTTAAAGATTATATTGATTTATATTCCCCCAATAATGTGTAAGAATTGCCTTTTCTCTGCATTTTATTTTTTCGATAATAGCTATGTTGAGTTGAAAGAATATCTCAATGTAGTTTGGAATTTTATTTCCCTAGTGAGTGATGATGCTGTGCATTGTTCACATATTTCTTTGATATATTAATGTCGTCTTTAGAAAAGTGTCTGTTCAGATCATTTTCCCATTTCTAAATTAGATTACTTTTTAAATTAATTTTTAGCTTATTTATTTACATATTTAACATGCATTTTGTGTATATGTCCTCTGTCAGATCAGTAGTATTTTCTTCCATTTATATTCCTCCTTTGCTGTGTGGAAGCTTTTTAGTTTGATATAATTTCCTATTTCAATTTTAGTTTTTGCTTCTTGCACTTCTAGGGCCATGTCCAAAAAATAATTGTCTGTACAATTTCTATTATTTTCCCTCAATTCTTTCTCATCTTTTCTTCATTTCCTTGTGATGAAATTCTCCTCCCTTCCATCTACTCTTTGGAAGAAGGGAGAGCACTTTCTTCTGTTTCTCTTCTTCTTGCTTAGTTTGTATATCTGAACTTTCCCTTGCTTTCCTTGAAAGTCTTTTCAGAATATGGTGCTGCTTTTGTCAAACATCACTTTTTCCAGTCAGGTCAGTACTGAGTTCTTCTTATCCTAATTCATGTGTATTTTTTAACAACTTTTTCTGTCATCTTGATTAATTTTAGGTTGTAATATAAGTTGACTTTTACACATCTAACTTGTGGACATAATTTTATTACAGTTTATATTTTTATAAGATTTCATTCTGTTACTTATAATTTTTCTTAGTGTAATTTTGTATTAATTTTTGACTTGATTTTATGTAGTTTCAATTTCATTTTGAAATAAATTTTTTCCCAGTACTTGTAAAAGAGTAAATTTTCTGGAATAGCTTTGCTAACTCATAATTCTAGAACTTTTTTTTTTTTGCATTGTTTTTGATGACTTAGTAACAAATCTTGCTTCACAGATTCTGAGATCAGCTATCTCTGTTAACTCTTTAAATTTCATTTGAATATTTCTCTTTCTTCAGCCCTATTGCTTCTGTCCTCATTAATTCAGATTATGTTACAGTAGTCATTCTTCAGTTAAGGGACTGATTTGGAAGAAACATTTTATTTTTCAACTGTGCAGTTGAAAACTCACTGCTTTTTACCTTAGTCATTTTGTACTAAAATATTATTGGTTTGTAAATATTAATAGATGTTTAACACACATATTTTTGTTCCCTCCCCTTGTAACATTCCCAACTTACTGTATCCATAAAATAAAAATATTTTAAATACCACTTTGTTAATAACTCTTCTAGTATATTGCATATTGAATTTAAACATCCAAGCAAACCTAGGGACCTAAAGACTTAACATTTGAAATTTGTACTTTTAAAAGATCCTATAAGTGTTGTCATTAAATATCTATGTGGCCATTATCTTGATTCAAACGGATGGATAAAGATAAGCTTTTTTCCTACTCAATGGAGTATTACTCAGCCATAAATAAGAATAAACTTGAGATATTTATAGCTAAATGGATGTACTTTGAAAAATCAACAATTTTAAGTTTGAGTATCTTTTTTTAGATATTCAAAGGAAAGTGTCATGGTGTTAGGTTATCTGAGGAATTTTTCCATAGAACTGCCAACCCAAAATGTGAATTGTGAAACTTACTCTTTAATGATATAAACAACTAGATAATTTTATGGAGTGGGGGTAAATTAGGCAAATGTGGGGGGACTAGAGGAAAAGAGAGTGACAAGAGACAATTATGTTTGAACCGGAACTTCCCCTCTCCCAAATGTTTCTTGGAAGGAAATGAGTGTTACGTCTGAATAGATTGTAAAATAAAACTTCTTAATAAGATAATAATGGCCCTTTAAAAAATTTTGTTTCTGTCATTTTACTGGTTTCTTCTTTTAACTCTGTTTTACTTTAGTGTACTATTTCTTAATTGGTTTAGGATGTTAGCATGCTTAACTTCCAGGGTGTTTGTATAATAATTTCAGGTATTTCATGACTGGCTTGTCATTTTAAAAATCATGAATGTACTGTCCTTTCTCTAAAATAAATGAGTAGATATGCCTGGGAATTACCAAAGGAGCAATGGATTTTAAAGGAATCTAGCAGAGATGAGTAAAAACTAGCTGTAATACCATTCACTAGTAAGTCTAAGAAATGCATTCTTTATATCACCATTCATAAAAATACTAAAAGATTTCCATATTTCATAGTATGAATTCCATAAATAAGTCCCACAATGTAGTTATTATATCTGTAATTCAGATGTAGTTAGACATAGGCAAATACAAACTCTACTTGAATGTAACTTTAAAGTAATCACAGGTATTTTCTACTTAAAACAATAACATATCCCCATAAAATATAACTTACATAAAAGCAATCTGACATGATTTTCTTTTAAACTAACTTGTAACTAGATTATTTAAATATTTTGAAAAATTAATGTTAAAATTATCATTGTACCTTCAATAGTGAACATGTCACATTTTCTTTTCTCATAACCAGGCCTGGTAAGATCTATGTTGTGTTATAATATGAATATTCAGTTTTGTTAAGTGAATCAATTAGCCTTCTGAATTACAATATATTTGAGCAAATTTTATTGTTTTAAAATAAGCACCATGGGCAATTTGTAACCAAAAACACATTTATTAGCACGTCTCATTATATTCCACTTGGAGCATTCTCTCACAGGGATCCCCTAGAAGGATAAATGCCAGTTAGATTCTTTTACCCTAAGGGGAAATATAGTAAAATTAAGTTCAACCTATCAACAAAATCACAATGCAGCCCACAGTCAGTGTTTAATCTATCTAGAGCTAATTCTTTACCTAGGTAACTAACAGTTGCCAATGATTTAAGCATGTAAGAATGAAAGAATCACATTGAGAGAAAAATTACCTCTACCTGTCCAAGACACCGGATTCTTTTGTTCTTTTACACAAATGCTTAGCTCAAATGGGAGCCAAATGTGTGTAAGCAGCACTCTAAGAGCTAAATAAAGCCTTTCAACTCCTATAAAAATATAATAAAGTGGATAGTTTTTTAGGTGCTTTTAGAATGCAAAATGATCATTGAAGAACAAATTTCATAAAAGTAAGTTTAAGCATGTGTGACTTAAATGCTGTAGATAATAATTACTAAGAGAAATTTACTGTAAGTCTCACCAGGAAAAACTAGTGTGGTTTACCCCTGTATAGGTAATATTAATTATTCTACAATAAGCATGAAAATCCCACGTCTTGTAATTTTTGTCTTGACATGTTAATCCATTAATTTATTCATTTTCTTACACAGCTACCTTTTGAGTGCTACACTTATTTCATGCATTTTGTGTAGCGCCACTGAAGCCATCAAGGAAACAAAACCTATTTATGAACATCACAATGATATATCTAATTCCTGACATCAGAATGGCTTGTAATAAATAACAGTTCAGTCTGGTAGCAAGTGTCAGTCCAGTGCCTAGTTTCAGTGGCTGCTTTTGTTGTCCTCTTATGTTTTATATTGTAAGCCAGTTGGTTGGAGTTCAGTGAGTGGGGAAAAAAAAGGATCATAATGACAAAGGAATAGCAAAAGATTCAGGTCAAATAGAATATTGCCAGGTACTATTTTTGGTTCTATTCTCAAAAAGTAACAAAGATATAGGAATAAGATGTTTGCCAAGTAGGAGAATATTAAGAATTTGCTTTTCAACTTGTTAATTTTAAAATCTTTATTAGTCAATTACAAATGTTAAGTGAGTAGCTAGGTAAGAGTCTGGCATGTAGAAAATATTAGAATTTATGTTATCAGCTTGAGTCTGTTTGAAATCACCTAAAAAAGAGATGAAAATATTCCAAAGATCAAGCAGTAGGACACCCACACCAGAGGGTGACAAGATGAGAAAGAATTGGTAAATGCAACTTAGAATGGGCAGAGAGGAGGAGGAAAATGAGAGAGTAGTATACTTGGTACAGACAAAATGTTTGAGAAGGGAAGGTGTCGATAATGGTGTCAAATACTGTTGAGAAATCTAATAACTGAAAACTGAGAGATCCGGCTAAGTGTGGTGATGCAGAGGTCGTTTGTGACTTCATGAGAAATGTTTTGCTGAAGCAAACAAAAAGCATATCTGTTGTGAAAGCAAGAAAAAAGTGGAATTAAGAAAGTATAATCTGGGGCCAGGGAGTTAGCTCAGTGGTTCTGGCGCCTGTCTTGCAAGCGCAAGGACCCGGGTTCGATTCCCCGGTAACCACATAACGATACTGGGTGTGGAGACCCACAGCCAGCAGCAACCAGTACCACATACCACAGTGCCGGGTGTGGTGGCTCACGCCTGTAATCCCAGCACTCGGGAGGCAGAGGCAGGAGGATTGCTGTGATGTGAGTTGGAGGCTGAGCTCAGGGCCAGCCTGAACCACAAAGCGAGACCCTGTCTCAAAAAAAAACCTAAAAAAAAAAAAAAAAGAAAGTATAATCTGTATGTATGAACCTTTTGATGAATTCTCTTATAAAAGAAATCAGGAAAAAATATGACAGTAGAGTACCACTACTTACCTAATGGTATAGAAAGCTTACGCTGTAACATCCTCTTAGAATGAGAGAAGCAAATATTATGGAAATAGATCAAGTGCAGGAAAAAAATTACCCTGGGTGAAGAAGAGGCAGTTGTACTGTTCATTTACAATAAGATGCCTTCATCTTTATCCCCCATAATTCTTATATTCCAGGATTGGGAATAAGATGTAAATGAGGCCATCAAGTAAATCAAATGTGATTTATATTTCTGCTTTGATATCAGTAAAATTGAAAAAAAAAATATGAAGAATTATGCTTTGACAAAGCTTTAAATGAGCAAAATATTAAAAACTGAGTGTATTATTTTACACATGTCTGGGCATTCTCAAAAGGAAATAGAGAGTTATGTCATCATATTTAATATATAGTGACTTAATAAAACTTATTTTTCTTGCCTTTATTTTAGAAAAATTACTGTTTTATCGTACATTTTTTACATAATTTTTATTGAATAAAAACAAATACTTTAAATTTGTGCTGTCCTAGAGAGAAGCTATCAGTGATACATGATCATTCATATTAAATTAATCAAATTAATTAAAATTAAAACAGCTTCTCTACAATAACAACCACATTTAACAGATTAATACTGGTGTGGCTATTAACCACTGCATGGAATGATGCAGATAGAAACTGTTTTCATCATAAAAGAAAACTCCATCAAAAAATTATTGTTCTATAGGATTAAGAAGTTCAATTATGTTCAAAGTTCACATAATTTGAAATATTCTCTAAAAATAAAAATTAAATGGAAAAATTAAAATATCTAGAATTACTTTTAACTAACTTTTCTCCCAAAATAGAAGAAAATCCATTAAGAATCAGAAGCCAGGGTCTGGGGATTTAGCTCAGTGGTTACAGTGTCTGCCTGGCAAGCAAAGGGTCCTGAGTTCGATCCCCAAAACCACATATCACAATGCCGGCCATGGTGGCTCACCACTGTAATCTAGGCACTCAGGAAAAAGAGGCAGGAGTACTGCTGTGAGTGTGAGGCTAGCGTCAGGTAAGTAAGAGTGTCTCAAAAAACTTTAAAAAATAAAAGAATCAGAAGACAAAACACAATTTGCAAGAAACTACTATGATATCAAAATTATAAATAAAAATCATTTAAAGTTGTTTTAAATTTTAAATTATTAAATCTATTAAATGCAAACAAGAGTTTTATAATTCTAGAGCTAAATCTAGATGCATGCATCTGTCAACACAGGTAGAAATTTTAGAGAAACATAAATTACGAATATTGCAAAAATATTCCTCAGTTGCCTCATGCAACTTTTCAGACTCTCACCTTAAATCATACAGAACTATGAAACACTACCAGAAGCAGAAAAAGGATACTCTAAAAGACAACTGGGAAGTGAATTTATTTAGTGAGCTTTTCTTTTCTTTTTTCTTTTCTTGCATTCATGTTGAAAGAATTTAGCAAGTTAATTTGTCTTTTCTCCAACCTTGGCGATTCTGCCTCTCAAATCCTTCCTAAAGTCAGATGCAGTGTGGAAGATGTTCTATGCTAGCAATTATTGGAATCTCAGATCACCATGATGTCTGGACACATCCTCTTTTATCTTGGTAACAGTGTCTAAGTGAAAGGTTTCTCTGGGGCTTAAAGAGCACGTGCTGAGAGTGGACGCTTAGCTCTGTGCGAATCCTGGGTATCACATGCTGGCTCACACACCTGGTGTGATACCACAACTCCGTCTGTGTGCACCTATGACAAGGCAGGGCTCACAAAGAGTAGCACCATGCCAATTGTAGGCTCCAGGACCAAAGGGAGCTCCTGCTCTACAAATCTTTCAGTACAAGCACATTGTACTACTGTCTACATTTACACTCTTTGAATCTTGAGATCTCTCTGATTCAGATGTTCTACTTGTAACCTTTTACCTCTAAAAAAGTCTTCTCATTTTACAAAGTCAGATATAAACCTCAACTTCCTTGTAAAGATACTGTTGGTCAATCCTTAACAGAAGTAATCCTTCCTTTTAATTTCTTGAATCATTTTTGAAAATTGTCTTGAACATGGGCCAGGTTTTAGCTCAGTGGTTCCAGTGCCTGTCTTGCAAGCACCAGGACCTGGGTTTGATCTCCGGGTAACCACATACAATACTGGGCGTGGAAACTCAAGCCCAGCAGCAATAAGTATCACATACCACAGTGCTGGACGTGGTGGCTCACGCCTATAATCCCAGCACTGGGGAGGCAGAGGCAGGAGGATTGCTGTGATGTGAGTTTGAGGCTGAGCTCTGGGCCAGCCTGAACTACAAAGCAAGACCCTGTCTCAAAAAAGAAAAAAATTGTCTTGAACCACTTATACCTGGGCATTAACTTCCATTTCCAACGACTCAGCTACCAGACACAAACTGACTCCTTGGAAATGAAAGTTAATGCAGAGATGTCAGGGTTTTGAGAATGCCCAGCTCATTGAGAAGTCTTTTCAGGTGAAGCCTTCATGTAGGAAACTATTTAATATAAGGTAAAAACATGAAGAAATGGAAAATCCCTGGAAGTTATTATACCTTCCCTCTGTAGCAATACTGCCCATTGTCTACTAGATTGCTAAACTCCTGAAGGGGAGAATAATGAGATCTTGTTACTTCCTTATCGTATATATGTTCATGGTCTCTCTCCGATTCACACACCATTTCCACATGTTCCTTATGACTCCCGAGAAGACAGAGATGAAGGAGATAAGAACAAGTTCATGGGTTCTAAGCTACTATGTCATCGGAGTTGCGCTCTGTTCTGTGTTTCTCCGAAGGAAGCCCACTTGCCTGCAGAGAATAACTGGGGGGAGGGAGGTGACAGGTGATGGGTGACAGCGTTTCCTCCCTGTCCCTACAAGGCAAAGGACAAAGTAAAGTTCCAGTTTTCCTGTAGTATCCAGTAGACAATCCAAGCTGTCATTCCTGCCGACTTCAAACTGATGACACTCTGATATCAGGAGAAAACAAAACCGAGCTGTGCACATAAAAATATCGAATCCCTCCCCCGCCCCCCGCATTAGAGCTAGTAGCAACAGTCAAGCTGTGGCCTGAATCCTAACTTTAGTGATGTCTTTTTCTTCCCTCTTAATGCATTGGTTTTAAATCTCAGTTGATATATTGTCTTTCTAACTCTATGTAATGATGTATACCTTGTGCTGCATTTTTTTAACTACAGTTTTTTCCAAGAATGCTGAAGCAAGCCTTATGAATACTCTGTCAGATAAATTGGAAAAGACCCAGTTAAATGTCAATTTTGGATACATGATGGCTACTTCTACAACAAGAATGAGTCTAAAATATTGTGTGGGATATGATTGTACTAAAACATTGGTAATGTACCAATAAAGATTTAAAAATTAAGAAAAAGACACATTCCTTGTAAACTGAGCATCTTGTGTTTCAGTTTGCCAAAAGTGGCAGTTCTGCTTGGGCATTTATATTGTCTTTGCCCTTCTATTGTTTTCAGACCTTGCTAGTGTTATTAATGTGTGCTTTCTAGTTTCAGACAAAGAGCTAAGAGCAAGCTCCGTTTCCCTCTTTCTCTGATACTTAAAATCATAGCTGCAAGCAGATCTTTTGCTACCATCTTTCATTCCCAGCACCACAAAAATAAATAAATAAATATAGTTAACTCACAGTCGTGTATGCAGAGTATAAGGTCTATAAGACATTCCAGGCATGGAGTGGTGATACACATTTCTTATCCCAACACTCTGAGGGGATGAGGCAGAAGGATCTCAAGTTCAAACACAAGCTAGGCACGTTAGTGACTTAGTATCTCAAAATTTAATAGAAAAGTCTGAGCTGTAGCTCGGTGTGCAGGCCCTGAGTTCAATCTGCACATAGGCAGAAAAGAAGATTTTGAATGTTCTCAGGCCAGTAAAATGATAAATGTTTGAGTTGATAGATGTTAGTTATCCTTATGTGTTCATGGCACAGTGAATGTGTATTCAGAAGTATATTAAAACTCATATATATATATATAATTACTATATAATTGGCATATATAATTACTATATGCCAATTAAAAGTAAAACAAAAATTGTAAAAGTGCATGTCCAGGAACCACTTATGTCTGGGATGAAGTCTGTGAATTTTCTTTTAATATCTCCTTACGTCTCAATAATAAAACACTATGATTATCAAGCACTGCCCACAACTTAAAGGTATCCCTCACCTTCCCAAAACCTAAGAGAAAAAGGACAGAAAATATTTTAAGCAGACAGGATTAAGGATTATAATTTCTAAATACTTCACAATAGGAGTTAGCACACTTGATGAAGAGGTCTTGGTACAATTAAAATATTCTTAGTTTGTCCAATAGAAAGGTAACACTGCTTTCTTTTTTTTAATGTTTTCTTTTAAATTTAATGGGATACAAGTAGTTAGTAATAAAGAAAATATAAAAATGCTCTTCTTAGCTGTATGAAAAATGAATTTATTATTTGTTTCATGCATTTCAGCAAACACCAACACAAGAAATTTGTGTGTCCCCTACTTTCTTTATCAGGCTAAGTGGGAGAAAGCAGTGTGAGCAGGACCTAAGTACTGTTTTCACAGAGAACCTTGTGCACAACTGTGCTGTTCCAGCTTGAGAAAGTTGGCAAGATATTTATGGATTGTGTTTCCAACTAGAAAAGAATAATTTTTCAGTGCTTTAAAAGTACACTGAGAGAATGCTTTCATTGCGAGCAAAATGTTGTGTCTAAATTGAAAAAAGTGCACTATAATCAAGTTATAATAGTCCAATTTCATCTAAAAAGGATGACTTCGGTTACACTAGTGAATGATCTGGTTTCTCCCAAAGTAAAATCTTGCTTAGAAGTTGGATTTGTTCAAAGTGCCCTAGGACATTACTTTTGAAATGTGATCAGAGAAATAGCAGTTAGACATCATCTGATATCCAGCTAGAATTATAGACCATACCAGATGCAGCAAATCAGTCTGAGAAGTATTGGATTTCACAAAATAATATGAAATTATATCACAAATATTTTTATAGAAATTTATAAAAATATGCTGGGCATGGTGGTTCATGCATATAATCCCAGAACTCGAGAAACAGAGGCAGGAGGATTTCCGTGAGTTTTAGACTGACCTGGACTACATAGTGAGCTCAGAGCCAGCCTGAACTACAAAGCAAGAGCCCATCTCAAAAAAAATTTATAGAGATGGAGCAAAATCTGAAATAAAATAGTATGTTCTAAATTTTATGTATTAAGTGTACATGAATGTATGTACTACAAGTTAAATTAAAAATTATACTCCGAGTTAATTTATTTCATCTATATTGGTTTTTAATAACAAATATAAAATTCAAAAGTGATAAGTAACCATATTTTTGTACACAAGGAAGGCTTACAAGTACAAGATATGTGTACATATGAAATGTAGAGAGGAAAGGTTACAGAAAGAATAACAACTTTGTCAAACAATGCTTATTAGTCCAGAAGATATCCTCCAGTCTTTATAAAATCTTTGAATTTTAATATTATCACCCTTTTCGAATTTGAAATGCTGCACGTAGTTTTCAAGCATGTTATGTAATATGGTTAAGTTTGTATAAAATAAATGAGCATACTATACACTTACCTGACTAGTTAGAAATCAAAGGCAAAAGTTTAAACACTTGGAAAGAAAATACACTGAACATCTAGTTTCATCTAACACTCATCATGTAAAGATTACAGATTACACCCTCACACAGTTGAACTTGGCTTAATATAAAATTATTGTAAATGGCCTAACATCAAAGAAAAATAATTTTCCCCTTGAGATGTTCCATTTTACTCCATGCTGCCATACTTTGCCTATAAAATTGTGTATTCATCTTCCCTTAATAATGACTTGCTCTCAAGAAAGGATATCTCAGAGCAATTTTGCAGTTTTTCTGGCTGAGTCAAGGAGTATTATTCATAATTTTTTACAGTAGTAAATTTCCAAGTGAAATAACTATAGATCACATCTTACACTATAGCTAGGTGGGATCATGTGAACACATTCTAGACAATAGAATGTATATTGGAATTATACCCAAAAAATTGAGGAAGATTCTTTAAAGTGGTGTGTTTAAAAGTGGGGTTTCTGTTTCAAAGAAGAATCGTACTCCAGCAGTAAGGAGGTTGGGGCAAGTGAATTCCTCTGAGGCTACAAGGTGAATTCAAGGTCAGCCTGAATTACATACTGAGACCCTGTATTAAAAATAAATAAAATATTTTTGAGCACCAGAATGAGGAAATCGCCTGTGGGAATGGCAGCACATTGAAATAGGCTCCTCCAATGAATAAATAATGTTCACATAGGCCTGCACAACTATTTAGAGACAAGTAAGCTCTTTTGTATCAGTCACTGCTATTTTGCATTTATTGAACACCTTTATCAAGCCTAAGTTTCACTATTATTGGATCCTTTTTCATTATTTGAATCTCTTTCTATTTTGCTTATGGGAGACAGGAAGTAGTAATGGCTACTCTGTATAAATTGTACTCAATTGTTTGGTCTGTAGAAATGTATTTTTCCTATTCCACCATAACCTGAACTTGGTCTTTCTAATAGCAGTCATTGCTGTTATTTTTACTCCTTCATAACTCACCTGAAACTCCTTTGGAAAAAGACCAGACAGAACCAGTTTGAAAAGAGTAAGAGTTGAATAGCACTTTATAATTTGCTGATATAGCTTTTCTTTTAGCTTGCAAGATAAATCTCAAGAGTACTAGGAATAATCAATCAGCTGCAGTTCAAGAAAGTGCTTTTCACAAGGATTTAGACATGCCTAGCACTGTTAATTGTGCTGTACCCACCTTGCTACTAATTGATAGCAGTGAAAATAGCTAAAATTATTGTATGTGCAAAATAAGAGTCCAGATGTGTAAAACTAGGAGATGTCATCATGATTGAACATTAAATTATCTACTTAGATGATTTATTCTAATCTATTAAATATGGAACTGTTTCAACCTTTCATCACAATGAGAAAACGGCTGTATTTTGTATGCTTTGGACTATTTTTAATAATTTTCATTGAATTCGTATTATTGCAGGATTATTTCTCATCAAGTCAATCTTTATTATCTAAGTTTAACGAGCATAGCTATATCAATGGAAATAAGGAATAATCATTTTGCATGATTATAACTGAAAGATTTAGGTAATATATATTTCAGTAATAGATTTTAGGTAATAGATTTAGGTAAATATATATTATATTGATGTTGATATATGAATAAAATATATGAGTTTTATTAATTTAATGAAGAAATATCAGATTATTCTTGCTACATCTAAAATGTGGAGTTTGTCAGTTTTTCTACTAAAAACATATAAATGCATTTGATAAAGGGATGAGAAAAGGAATTAAAGTACCAGACTATAAAATTTCATGAAAGGAAAACAATTTGGCTATGAGTTGTGTCTTGCAAGTGTAATCTTTTAGATATAAACATATTATCTCTTTCTTTTCAGTAACACATGACAAGACCAAATACTAAAGTTATTTGGCATAGTTTACTAAATATGTTTGATTAGCTAATTCACAGCTAAGTTAAGAATTTTGACCTGACTTGCTACCTATTGACAATAAACACATATTAAAAAGCAACTCATATCCTGCATTATTTTGTTTCCAAAGAGACTTTTTAATCTTGCTTTTATACAGTAGTCACAGGAATTCACAGCTATTAACAGCCTATGTATCCCCATGGATATATGCTTATTGGCACATCCAGGAATATTGCTTAATTTATATGTAATCAATAAAATTATCTTTTATTTTCACTAGTTATTCTTTTGGGAAAAAGAAGACAAGTTGAACTAAAACAAATTAAAAAGTGATACATTTTAAGATTAAAGTATAGCTAATATGCTAAAATACACTCAAGATGATACTATCAACTTTGATCCTTGCCTATTTAGCTATACTCTTTCAAGTGGACCCAGAATATGGTTTTATATGAAAATATTAATAGAACGTGAAAAATGTTCTAATGTAATTTAGGCTAGTCAGTGTGGCAATTCCCTATAAAATTGCAAATATATTTGGAGGACAAATGGAATGATTATAAGAAGATGAAATATAGCAAAATTGGTGTGTACTATTTCTCCAGTCAACTGAAGACTAATGATGCTTTGTAATATTAATTTTTTAAAACTTAAAATACTTATTGTAGAACATTTTATGTTCTAGTAGAAAAATTAGCCCATAGAATAAGGGGAAAACCATAAAATAAAATCACTCAGATCATAACTACTCAATTTAGTATCATTTTTCCATATATTTAGTTGAATAATGATGGAGGATCACACTCTTGTCATGTGACAACACATTTTGATATTATTCTATGTATATCTGATAATTACTTTAATAGATACAAATAATGGTGCTGGCTGAGATACAGTTCATACAGTAACAACTAGTTTTTTTCAGTACAGAAGTGTGTCCATGAGAAATAGTGTCCTGACAAGGACTCAGCAACTATTTCATAGGCATAGACAGCTAGATTAGCCTTAAGTAATGGTGATGCACACAGAACTGTGAGTCTGTCCCACTCGGGGGTAGGTCCCTCCTACCAGGAGATTTAGGGCTTCATCTGTGTGTACTGCCCTCTAGCTTGTTGTGCTGCTCATGATAGAGAGATGGGTCATGGGAACTGTCCCTTGGCCAAGGCTGGGTAGAACCTGAGTCTCACAGCTGAGAGCCTTTTGCTGTCTCTACAGGAGGCCATCTAGGGCTGGAACCCATAAGACTGAAACTTGATCTATCCTACTTGTGCTTAGCCTTCTTTTTTTTTCAATTGAAATCTTCATTGGTACATTACATATACACGTCATGATTGCACTCCACAATGGGAATTTGTACCAGCATAAGACACAACTTAACTCTCATTTTTCCCATAGCACTACCCACCCTACCATTCCCACCCCCTATATACATAAATTTTGTTTCCTTTCTTTTTTTGTTATAATCTCACTTTTTCCCCCTTGACACTATTTCACTTTGAGTATTTTCTATTTCACAGTACATAACATACAATTCTAGAACTCACTTACATCTTTATTTTCTCATAAAAGAGAAAAGATGTGATATTTACCTATTTGTGACCTATTTATTTCACTTGTGTGGATATCCTCAAGGTATGTCCATTTAAGTAGAAATGATTCAAACTTATCATTTTTTATGGCAGAGTAATACTCCATTCTGTAGAGCAACCACAGGTTTTTTATCCAGTGTCCAGTTGATGGATATTTAGGTTGTTTCCCCAAGATGTGGCAATCACAAACTGAGCTGTTATATGCATGGGTGTATATATGTCACTGTTATATGAGACTTTTAATTCTTTTGTGTATATACCTAGCATAGCAATGGCTGGGTCAAATGGGACCACCAATGCCAACTTTTTGAGGAATCCCCAAACTGATCTCCACAGGGGTTGTATGACTCTACATTTCCACCAACAGTGAAGAAGGGTTCCTTCTTCTCCACAGCCTCGCCAACATTTGTTGCTGGCTAATTCTGAAATGGCAGCCATTCTATGTGGAGTGAGATGAAATCTCAATGTTGTTTTCATCTGCATGTCTCGAATGACTAATGATGTTGAGCATTTCTTTATATACTTCTTAGCTGCTCTTACTTCTTCCTCTGAAAAATATCTGTT
>PVIR01038181.1:0-14727 GCA_004026965.1 Petromus typicus
GGAATTGAGTCCCACCCCATTCTGTGTTTTTAAAAGTGTATGCTTAGCAACATGACCAGTTTCTGTCTTAATGGAATTAGTAGAAGGAATAAAAAACATTTGGAAAACTGAGCCTTTAGATAATTTTGGCCATTGGATTTCACAGCCCTCTCCACTAACATCCTTAGGCTGTTCATTTTTCAGCCTATTTAAAATACATCAATGTAAGCTGGATGACTACATAAAATAAGTAGGGATGCTGGTTCATCCAAATACATACAGTACAGTGAAACACAGGGAAAGCAGAGATTTTTGCTCTGCTGCTGCCCCCTGGTGGGCATAGTGAGCTAAACACCAAGCATCTTCCTGCAAGCCACCTGCACTTACATTCAGATGTCTTTATGATAGTGATTATCAGACCTGAGAGTTACTTGCTCCCCTATGTACCCTTGGGCATTGTTTGGGAGATATTTTCAATAGTCACACTGGATTTGGTAGAGTGATGTGTGCGCTACTGGAGTTTAGCTGGTAGAAGCTGAGACGGCTGCATACATGGTAACGTGCAAATGTCGTCCCACCACTAAGTATGATGGTCCGCAGTGCTCAGGCCGAGAGTCCCTGGCTTACCAGACCTATGGGAAAGCTGGGGCTGTCATCACCATGGTTTTGCCCTAATTCTTTTTATGTTCATGTCCCTGTGAGGGAGGGAGAGAGTTTGTATTTCTACCCAGCAGGGAGCAAACTGCAGTCTGTCAGGGAAAGTGATGCCACTAATTTAGAGCACTTCATTTTCTTGATCTAATCCCCAAAATTGAAAGATCCACTGAAAAGCCCATATCAGCTCATTTTCTTAGAGGTTTTCTGCTCTGTGGGTTGTGAGCATAGAATTATAATGTCATTTCCAGCATTTTCTTACTATTTTACTACCATATAAGTCTTGTATTGCAGTTCCCTCCCCTTTTTTTCAGTAGAGCTTTACAGTATGTAATGTTTGTGTTCCCTGGGTGTGGAGTCAGTACGTGTACACAACACATTTTAATTTACTTTTTCGTTCCTTCTTCCTCCCCCATCCATCTCTTGATCCCCTTCCCATCTGAAGGAGTTCTGTTTCTACTTTCCATTATCTATCTTTTATTTTGGTCCTTATATATAATTTGGATTTCTCATATGAGAAACCACATGATACTTAAGCTTGTGAGTCTGATTTATTTCTCTTAACATTATGGTCTCAAACTGCATCCATTTCCCCACAAATGACACAAGTTTACATGTCTTTATAGCAGAGCAGGACTCCGCTATATAAACATCTCATTTTCCTTCTTCATTCATCTGTCACTGGATGAATGTAGGCTGATGGCAAGACGTAGCTATTAGGAATTGTGCTGCTCTACCCCTGGGCACCCATGTGTCACTGTGATGCAAAGGCTTTAACTCTTTCAAGAAGATACCTAGAAGAGGAATACCTGGGTTAGATGAAATTCTAGCTTTAATTTTTTCAGGAATCACCATACTTCCCCCCCCCCCCCGCATCATCACTAGCTGTTACTGTTTGATTTCTTGATGATGTCCATCCCTTCTGGAGTAAGATGAAATCTTAGTGTTGTTTTCATATTGTGACGACTCTCTAATGGGAGAGATTTTGTGCTCTATCCTTCTTGTATGTGCTCAACATGTAAAACGATGCCTTTTCTTGTTGATAATTAATAAATTGGTGATGAATAAATTAGTAATTTAAAAGGCATTGGAAACATAATAATACCAAGATACACATTTAGTTTTGCTGTGTTTCAAATCATGCACTTTTCAAGAAGCAAAAGAGTTTTGTTTGTTTGTTTGTTTTTATATTTTTGAGACAGGTCTCATTTTATAGTTCAGGCTGACCCTGAGCTCAGCCTTCAACTCTCAGCAATCATCCTGCCTCTGCCTCCCGAGTGCTGGGATTAGTGGTATGTGGTTCTGATTGCTGCTGGGCGTGAGTCTCCACACCCAGCATTGTTATATGTGATTACTAAGGATCGAACCTGGGCTCTTGCTCTTGCAAGGCAGGCGCTAGAACTGCTGAGCTAAATCCCTGGCCCTAGAAAAGAGTTTTTAATTGGAAGGATTGCATATTTTAGGGTTCAGAAAGGAGGAATGGAAATCAACTGAGGACCTGTGTGCAGCTCCAGTAACTTCTGTGGTCACGTTCTTGGTTCTAGTTTTTGTTCTTGAGGTGGTGCATTCACTTGCCTTTTGTATAAAGCACAAGCAGGTGTCAAATCAGAACACACTGCCACAGTTAGTTGTCCTTCAGTATTAGAGGGACTGGTGGAAGGCATGAAATCCCTTCCAAGGCTTTGGCACTGTGTAAATACCAGTTTTTATTGATATGGTTTTGCTTCACATGCTCAGTGCTTTGCTGGAGACTGTGCGGTGCCAGGCCGACACTTCCACTGCACACTGTGGGGTCGTCCTGTCTCTGCAGCCAGTAGCATGCAGCCACCCCAGCGTGAAAAGTGCTGCTGAGTTAGTTACTGTAAATGTAGTTACTTTTCTCTCATCTCTGAGATAAAATATGTGACACTCAAGGTTAGAGAGGAAAGTTTATTTGGTGTACAGTTTGTAGAGGTTTGAGTTGGTAATCAGCTGATTCCAAGGCAGAGACAGCAAACAGGCCTCACAGAGGAGAAACAACATGGCGCACACAAGGCAGCGAAGGCAGCCAGAGTCTATCAGCATCTTTCTGCCCCTTTTATCTTTTTTTTTTTAATCTTTATTGGTACATTATGAATACACATCATCATCACATTCAACATTAAGAGTTTGTACCAGAATATGATACAACTTGATTCTCATTTTTCCCTTTCCCCCTACCCTGCAACCCCCACCCCTAAATACATAATCTTTGTTTCCTTTTTTCTTTATTATTACCACATTCATTTTCCCCTTTATTAACCCTACACTCTTTTCCCTTTTAAATATTTTCTATTTCATAATATCAACTATACCTACCACAACTCATTATAACTTCATTTTCTCATACCAGAGAAAAGATATGATATTTACACATCTGTGACCTATTTATTTCGCTAATGAGGATGTCCTCAAGATACAGCCATTTGAGTATGAATGACTCAGTCTTATCATTTTTAATGGCAGAGTAATTCTCCATTCTATAAAAGAATCACATCTTCTTTATCCAGTCTCCAGTTGATGGACATTTGGGTTGTTTCCAAGATTTAGCAATCACAAACTGAGCTGCTATAAACCTGGGTGCACATATGTCACTGTGATATGAAACTTTTAATTTCTTTGTGTATATACGTAGCAGAGTGGTGGCCAGGTCAAATGGGACCTCCAATCCTAGCTTTTTGAGGAATCTCCACACTGATTTCCACAGAGGTTGTATGAGTCTACATTCCCACCAACAGTGGAGAAGGGTTCCATTTCTCCGTAGCCTCGCCAACATTTGTTGCTTCTGCACCTTTTACCTTATTCACACTACAAGGATCAGGGCGGTACCCAACTAATCACTCATGTGTAGTGGTTCAATAATCCTATACCCTTAACTCAGTATCATACATTCCTGATACAACTACTTCTGAAACAGAAGGTCCCACCTCATCTGTGTGAGGCTCTTGGGGCAAAGCCTAATCACCAGCCATTACCTTGTACTAGCAGCCTGACCCAAAATGACTTCCTAGCATTTTGCTGGCAGCATTGCAAAGAAATAAAAGAAGCACAACAGAGTACCATGTGCATACTTTGTGACAGACTGAAAGATAATAGTTTTGCCATGTAGCTGTGTTGTAAATTGGTAATTACTTAGCTGATGTCAATAATTTAGACAAATAAAAACATGACAGTATGACCAATTGTTTTTTTACAAGGTAAATGAACTGTTTTTTCCCATGTAAATATTTCCCTCAAATGCAGATTAGACATCTTCTGATGGTACTTTGGATGCTGTATTAACAGTGCGTTGTACATGACCTACATCAAAGTCTGGCCTTGTCCTTCTTGCTGGACCGCTGATTGTACTGAATCCCCAAGCCTTTGCCTAAATATTTGATTTTAGTGGTAGACAGATTTTTCCCCCCTCAGATTTCAAAAATATCTATTTGAACATGAAAAATAGTTTTTGAATGTTTAATAAATAATGGGGCACAGCTTTAAAATTAAGAAAGGATGTAGGGTAACAGGAGGATATGGATTTAGAATCAAGTGTGACTATGAAGATCAACTTGATGGACGCAGCTGGGGCCCATGTTGCCTAGAACTGTGAAACACCTCGGGAGACTTAATTCTGTTGACCCTTTCAGGACTCAGGCCTCGATGGAATGTCCGGCTCCCCAGCCACTGCCCAGCCTGACTCTGAACACATGGACAAACCCAAGCTCAAAGCTGGAGGATCTGTGGAAAGTCTTCGGAGCTCACTGAGTGGGCAGAGCTCGATGAGTAAGTCCAGTTTGTCAATGTAGCTAATTCCCTCTGGCGTTAGAATCCAACATGTGCGGACCTTCAAATGTGGGCAAGATCGCGGTCAGTGAGACCAGGTTTCCTCCGGGTGCTGTTCAGGAACTAGACCTACAAGATACCTGGACGTAGAGTCACACTCTGGTAGCAGAGGTGAGCAGTGGCCCAACAGAAGAACAGTGATTAGTTTCCTCTGGGGAAGGCGAGATGCATCTGCGAGGACAGATGTGGGGGACAGGGGAGAACAAGGCAGGGAAAAGGCACACAGGTCCCAATAATGTATGAGGGTTGAATTACAAATGTCACCAGTAACAAGTTCTGTTCAGCTACCCCAGGTCCAAGAGCGGTTGGTGTTGAGGAAAAGTCAAGTTTAAATCCACTACTCTGTTCTCACTCAGAGGCAGGTTACTTGATCTTTTAAAGAGTATTTGTGTGTCTTTCAAGTGTGGTAACATTAGTGTGCAGAGGAGAGGTCCTGACATTAAAGCCAAAGGCAAGTATCTGGTGCTGCAGCGTCTTTTTTTTGGGGGGGGGGTGTCTCCAGTCACGTGGATTCCTCAGTCACAAGGACAACATGCTGGCTGTTGGGAATTTGATGAGGGCAACAGTTAGTGGGAAGTCAGATGTATACCATCACCCTTCAGTTTTGGACACAAGGTTGAGGGGCGCAGCTGCTATTGCCATCACCGTCTTCCTGATCTGCAATGCCTTTCCGCTTTGCTGCATGGGAATCCCACTTTGGCCACGCTGACCTACTTCCTCTCGTGTCTCCGGTGCAGGTGGTCAGACAGTTAGTACCACCGATTCCTCCACCAGCAACAGGGAGAGCGTCAAGTCTGAGGACGGTGACGATGAGGAGCTGCCCTACCGGGGCCCCTTCTGCGGGCGGGCCCGGGTGCACACCGACTTCACTCCCAGCCCCTATGACACAGACTCACTCAAGCTCAAGGTGGGTCTCCCTGGCTGTTCTCCTGCCTGCTGTTGGGTGCTGGGCTGTGACCAGGGCTGTTGATCCACTGATCTCTTTAGCAAAAACAAAGTTGAGAATGGATGCGTGGGCCAGGCGTGAGGGCCCGTGTCACTCCCTTGCCATTGTGCACACCTGGGCCTGCCCTCTGAGCCCAGCTCTCCTCTGGAACCCCCGTGCTCCGAATATCCTCATTTCTGTGCATCTGCAAATCGGTGATTCCCTTCTGTGTGAGCAGAGATATGGGACCTAGGGGTGGAGTCCACAAAGCAATGAAGTGACGCAGAGCAGGGACCACTAAGCCATGAGCGTAGAAATTCGTCTCTGTAGGAAGCAGGAGCACCCTAGTGGTGAGAGCATACACAGAGTCAGGCTGGGAGGTGGCACAGCACTGCCAGCCCCGAGAAGATGGAGGACGGAGGGTGGCAGCCTGTGAGGGCTAGGGTGGTGCCCAGCGCAGGCTGAGGTGCTGTGTTCTGCACTGATGTTCGGGGAAGGCCACATGTAGGATCCAGTTCCACCATTTTCCATCTGTTAGGCTTACTGTGTTTTCCTCGTTGCTTATGCTCCTAAATGCACCTAACAGAGTGCTCTGTGTTCCCCGGGCCACAGAAAGGGGACATCATTGACATCATCAGTAAGCCACCCATGGGGACCTGGATGGGCCTGTTGAACAACAAGGTTGGCACCTTCAAGTTTATCTACGTGGACGTGCTAAATGAGGAGGAGGAGAAGCCCAAGCGCCCCACCAGGAGGAGGAGAAAAGGGAGGCCCCCCCAGCCGAAGTCTGTGGAGGATCTGCTGGACCGGATCAACCTGAAGGCCAGTCCCTCCTGTCCTTGGTGCACGCTTCCTCACTGTCTGTTCCTCCTTCTACACCAATGAGGAAAGGGTGTCTTTGGTCTGGGCCAGGGCTTGATGTTGTCCTCTAACAGTGCGACCCTTCTGTGGGGTGCGTAGCCGCCGAACGGGAGAAGTGGCCAGTATTTCGCCGAACGGGAGAAGTGGCCAGTATTCTGATGGTGCCCTTGACTATTCTGGCAAGAAAGCCCTTGATCAGAACTTACTATAAGAAAGGCTGTAAGCACAAACCCTGCTGCCTTCCCTGTTGCTGGTACCATACCAGCCACGAGCTGTCTCCCTGCCATTTCCCACAGGGGTTGATTCTGTTTCTGCCTTGAAAAACCCTCTTGCTCCTGAGACCTTTGAGGGGCCTGCGAAGTAGGATTTTAATACCTCTATGAATGAAGGAGGAGCCTTTTCCCTGGTGGGCCACATGGTGATAAAGGAATTAGTTCATATTGCAGGTGGAACCCATTACGTCTGTGTTGTACATCTTCTTCCCCTAGGATTAATAAAACAGTCCACCGGCCTGCTAACCTGGTGGTGGGAGGGATAGAATACGTGACAAATGATACTGATCTTTTGACCGTGGGAGCAGAGTTGAGTGAGAGGTCTGAGGCCAGCAGTTAGGCGTGTATGACGTGGCCGGGCCCTTCATTCACTTTGGTCCTCTTGCTGCGTCTCACAGGAGCACATGCCCACTTTCCTATTCAATGGCTATGAAGACTTGGACACATTCAAGCTCTTGGAGGAGGAAGATTTGGATGAACTAAATATCAGAGACCCGGAGCACAGAGCTGTTCTCTTGACAGCAGTGGAGCTGTTACAGGAATATGACAGTGAGTCCCTCCACACACAGGGGTCCGTGGTGCATGGGCCATAGGCTCTGGGCCACAGCTGGCCTCTCATGAGCTCCCAGCAGGGGCCTACATCTGTAGATCCCTCATGCAGTCTTGTTCCTTCCAAAGCCAAGGTCAACTTCATTCTCTGCCATATAGCTCAAGAACCTAAATTCCAAGTATGCACGTTCCCATTAGCATAGAAGCAGATCAACTCCTCATAGCTCTGACAGCTTTCCTGGCTGTGTCTAAGTAACAGTTGTGGATAATTGATGGAGGGAGTGAGTTGCTGTGTTTTTTTTAAGAAGCCACTGGGCTCCGTGTTAGGGACTGTTGGGTTGTGCAGTCTTTGACAGGTCATTTGGTCTCTGAACACAAAGGGGACTGATCGACTGGGTGATTCTTGCCCAGCTAAAGTTTAATTAATTTCTCAAAATCATGAGATATTTTCTTTTTGAATAGGCTGGTTCATAAGTGAAGTTTATCCATTTCCATGAAAGAAGCAGGAAATAGCTCTGAAGTGAGTGTGTAGAGTAAAGGATTCCAAACTGAAATAGATGACTGCTTCATTTCACAGTGTGTGAATAGAGTCCGGGAGCTCTCAGCTGTGTGGTGTCTGTCGGAAAGGATCCCACCCATCGCCCCGTTCACCCAGGCTTCTCTTGCTCTTTATTCTTGAGTCTCATGTGACAAACATTCCTGAAGTTATTGTGTGCTGTGCTTTAGGGGTATCATTAGCTGATAGCATTTCTGTTGCTAAAAGGCACATCAAAGTGATGGTTAATGGGTAGAAAAAAAAGAGTAGGCATTACGGATGGTGCCCCTCTGGGGATGTTTTGACTTCCTGGTGGTGTGAAAGCAATACTGCAGAGGAAAGCACACTTGGCACTTGAATCCTGATCTTTTGCTGGGCAAGTGCTGCACAGCCCAGTACCATGCTCCCTCGAGATGCTGGGCAGCACTGTACACCACATAAAACTAAGTCAGGGTGCTTAGCACTTTGGTGTGTTAAAGGCATTTTTAGTTTATGATGGTTTCTAGAGGAGTATCTGACTGGGTACATTGGACCTAGGAGACTTAGGGTGTGCATGTACTGTTTAATTCACTTCTGCTTAGAAATAATCTAAATAATCTAAATAATAATCTAATAATCTAAATAATCTCTCTCTCTCTCTCTCTCTCACACACACACACACACACACAAATATGTTGGCCATGTGTTCCCTTTAAATTAATAATCACGCGTGCACACACACACACACACACACACACACACACAGACAGTCAAATAGATGTCTTAGCCCTAGGTAACGAGGCAGCCTTTAGGGATAGATTTGGAGGAACTGTGTCTTGTACTTAGTATTGCTTTATGACTAAGTAGCTATGTATTTTAGGTCTCCCAGGAGACACCCCAGGGTCTGTGGCCATGTTCTGTAATGATGATGTGAGGCAGTGTCCATAGAGCTGACCCACTGTATTGCTACGGATTACTGTTCACTTGTTCTCCTGTACCACATCTGCTCTCTAACATGGCTCATTTACTGTTCCTCAACCACGGAAAATAAATGATTCACCCGTACTGTCCACTGATCTCCTTCCTCACCCAGATGGCGGAAGAACACAGCTAAGACCGAGTACGGAGTAGGGATCTGGGACTGGTCTGCTTTACCTTGTGCTGACCTGGACACCTTGTCCTACAGTCACACCCTGAAGGTGTACTAGGGATGTTTTGAAGGAGGGTATTTTTACTTATCATAATGCTAACCGAGAAGGCCAGGTATGGTAGCTCACATCTGTAATCCTAGTAACTCAGAGGCTGAGACAGGAGCCTTGGAAGACTGAGCCCAGCCTGAGTAATTTGGCAACTTAATAAGACCCTGTCTAAAAAGAAAAAACAGTTGGGGATGTAGCTCAGTGTGAGGCCCTGAGCTCTGGCCCCAGTAACACACACACAACACGCATGCACGCACACCCCCTACAAAGTCCTCTTTGCTTCTTCATAAATCCCATCTTGGATCTATGTATCACCATTCTTTGGACTTTCCCTGATAACTGAAGTCTTTCTTTTCGTTTCAAAGCAGAAGCTTCAAGGGGCTCACTGCTTGGTGCTAAGAGGCTGTGTCTGGACTTCCCCATGGGTTAGGAAAGGCCGCATGCAACACATCCAGTTCATCGCATTTGGAGGTAGTCCCTCTAAGTGACTGATAACCGAGAGGGACACAGTAACTGTCATACTAGAGTTTTTACACTAGAGACACAGAGATCTGTTGAGATCTTGGGCAGTGTGTGGAGATCCTGAGTTTTCTAGCTCAGCTGTGCACTGCGAGCAAAAGTCCGTCTCCAGCACTGGCTGGAGGTCAGATTGTCCAGGGTCCCCCGGTGCGTGGAGAAGGGCAGGTTCCAGTGGGGGCTCGGCTGGAAAAGACTCGTCAGGTCTCTCATCCTTACACTATTGTAGGGCAAAGTGTCAGCACCTTTTAAGAAGTTTTTAAAATTTTTAATTGTAGTAAAATACACATATCAAAAAGTTTATCATTTTTATTATTTTAAAATGTACAGCTCCAGACAAATACATGCTATGATATATATATACATATATAAATACATTATATATATATATATGTATATACATACATACATATATATGTATATATATATATATATATATATATATATATATATATTTTTTTTTTTTTTTTTTTTTTTTTTTTTTTTTTTTTTTTCAGACAGGATCTCGCTTTGTAGTTCAGGCTGGCCCTGAGTTTAGTCTTGAACTCACAGCAATCCTCCTGCCTTTGCCTCTCAGGTACTGGGATTACAGGCATGAGCCACCATTGTTGGCACTGTGGTATATGGTACTGATATATATATATATATATATATGTATTTTTTGTTGTTGTTGTTGTTGTTGTTACTGTTTTGACTTACTAAGGGACTTACTAAGTTGCCCAAGCCAGCCTCTACCTTGAGCTCCTCCTGCCTCAGCCTCCCAGCAGTCTTCATTTACTCTTGAAAGTATCCAAGATCCCTATTTCCCTTTTCCTTCCTTCCCAAGGTACCTGGTGTTCCAATAAGTAAGCGTGCCCTTGTGCACTACCGGCTTAGATGTCTGAACATACCCTGAGTGTCTCAGCATTTTCTCTGTGTGATCCATTGTGCAGTTCTGAGGATGAGGGAACCCAAGGAGAGTAACTTGGGGTTCAGCTCAGCTCATGCCCTGTAGGGATTCACTGTTACTTGACTGAGAATTTGCACACCGTACTTCGTCCTTGTTCTTTTCCTTCTTGCTTGGCAGTAATGCTGTAAGCGTGATCGGAGGGATGGGCTTCCTCCTGTGGCACACGTGAGAGGTCTTTGCTTCATTTTGTCACTGATAAAGACAGCAACTCTGGCCCTTTGCCATCTGCTCTTGACTTTGAGTTGGACTATGGTTCAGGAGGAGGGAGGGCTTCTTTTCCTCTCCATGATGGTTTAGGGGCTCTTTGCCACCTGGTGAGGCTAGGACCCCAAATGCAGATCCAGCACGCATTTCAGCCGCTGTTCTCTCCCTGTCAGTCTGCAGTCTGCAGTCTGCTGTTAACTCGGCCCCCGGGGCCCTCAGATATGTCACCACTGGGGATGGACAGCACCAATTCTGCACTGGGTTGTACCTCAGAGCTCTAAGCCCTCATTTCCTAAGTACCATTTTTCTAAATAACATGCTGTGCTGGAACAGAAGCCACTCCACGGCTACAAGCTCTTCCACAGGATGAGGACATCACTCGAGAATGTCCCAATTTGGGGTCTAGAGGTGGCAGTGTTTGTTCATAGGCTTCTAATATGTCACTTTGCCATGAGTCACTTAACAGTTAGCACCCTTCATTTGTGTTTCTGATTGAAGAGTGCTTTCTGCCGTGATCTCTGCAGTAGAGGTCTGTGTTACAGAAGCTCTCCCTGCAAGCAGTACAAACAGGAAGTCACAAGAGGAGACCAAGAGCCCACAGCCCACGTACCCTGGCCGGCTCTGCCTGCCCACGTATTTATTTTGGTGACCTTAGAACAGGCATCATATTTCTAGTTTATTGGATTCTGTTTTCTTTGTGTGTGTGGTTGGGGTAGGAGGCAAAGAGAAAGGAAAATAAATGAAATCCATGTGTTGTTGCAGCTAACTGTTTTATGTAGAAAGTGTTTTGCTGGTTTCCGTTTATGTGACCGAGAACTCAGTCTGTGTGATAGCACAGAGATGCTCTGGTGGACCTCTGCCCTCTCAGTGGGACAGGCAGACAAGAGTGACGCCAGCTGTGGAGGGTGTAAAAGGCTCACAGCATTCTCCCTGAGGAGAGAATCTCTCCCAAATCCCTCAGCAGACATGTCTGACATTTTGCTTGATTTTGTCTCCCCTCAGCTTTGCTGAGGTCCAGTCCTCAAATAAGGGTGTTCCTCTTTACCAAGATTCCTCAGTGAGGATATTTAACACTCGGCCATCTACCTTAAAGTGTATCTTCTGCTTGGTTACCAAGTCATAATGTGTATTAGTGACTTTCTTGTCACTGAGACGCCACAGCCTAAAGGAGAAGAGGTTTCATTGGCTCACGGTTTTAGTCTATAATTGGCTGGCTCTGAGACAGTGGCCTCATGGTAGTGGGGCTTAACGGAGCAATGCTGCTTGGTTCATGGTAGCCAGGAAGCAGAGAAAGAGGACAGTTCCAATAGGCACGGGCTGGGAACCAGAGATAGTACCCAAGGTTACTCAAACATGACCCACACATACACTCTGTACTAATGTGCTAGCTGTTGGTTAACCCAGTAAGCTAGCTGCCTTATCAGGATTAACAGCTGTAGTGTCTCCTAACTTTCTTTCTGAGTACAGGAAATAGAAACACAGGCCCCAGACAAAGGAAGAAGGCAGAGAGGAAAGCACACTGGTATGTCTCAGACAACAAAAACAGAAGGAGATTTGTCACAGACTCCTCAGTTTCAGGGTCTCTGCCCTGTCTGGGCAGCCTGACTCTTGCAGCGGTAATACAAGAGCCAACCTATGTTACCAAAGCCATGAATGCTTATAGAAGCCAAGTGTGGCGGCATACCTGTCCTGTCAGTACGTAGAAGCCTAATGCAGGAGGATCGTGAGTTTGAGGCCAGCTTCGCTGTCATACTAATACAAGCCCAACGTGGACTGCATAGTGAAATCTTATCTGTATAGTAAAAAACTCTTAAATGCTAGTAAAATTTAATACTGGACATTTTTATGTAAGTTTCCAAATTTGGACAGTAGTAACAGAGTTGGGCAGTAGTAACTTAAATAACTTGAAGTACAAGTCTTACAGATCTCTGAAAAGAACACGACCAAACCCATCCATGGAAGGGCATTGATGTATTTATTCACTCTTAACTGATGGTACCCTTACTCACAAGGGTCTGTGATGCTGTCCTCGCTGCTAACACCCTGCAGGACACCACCAGATTCTAACTATGTACTGTTTCCAGGTCACCCTCCTGTGATTGACACTGTTCAAAATGTTTTGATCTCACTAGTTCATTTTGATCTTACTTACCTTAAACTGATTTGTCTTCTTTTAAAGTCCAAGGTTTACAAATATATGGCAGTAACAGGATGACGTCCGCATCTGCCTGAGGTGGGCTTCTGTTCTTCTGTGATTCCCTGCTATGTGTTCACCTTCTCCAGGTAACAGTGACCAGTCCGGGTCCCAGGAGAAGCTGCTTATGGACAGCCAGGGCCTGAGTGGATGCTCCCCAAGAGACTCAGGATGCTATGAGAGCAGCGAAAACCTGGAAAATGGTAATGTCCTCATGGGTCTTCAGGAACCTGGTTCAGTGGTTCCAGTTTCCAGAGTGTAATTGTATCCAAAAGATGGATTGTTCGCCCAGGATGAACCCAGTAATAATCTGTCCACTTCTGGCCTCTTCCCACATTGGTCTCTGGTTAGCCCCTGTACTTATTCATCCTGGATACTGGGTAAGGTTAGTAAATTCCATCTGAAATACCCGCAGCTATAAAACCTAAATTGTGTGTCTCCTGTGCCCTTTGCTTTATGCAATAACAATGAGCATTTGAATGTTGGGAGCTGTGGGATCCATCAGGAAGACTCTTCACGAGGAAGACCATCCAAGAGAACCACGCCAGGGGCCATGTCTTAAACACCGCATACAGACTCAGTCCGGAAGCAGTTACATGGGGATGGGACAGCCGCAAGGCTGCTTTCCTTTCTGTAGTTTTCCTGAGCTGACACCAGAAGGTCCCCAGTATAGAATTTCAGAAGCCTGTTTATCTCAGACAGAAGCAGAGTCTTATGTAGAAAACAGTCAGGTGAGATAAATGTCACGGCCAGGAAGGCAATGAAGTTTGATGTTGTGACCTTAAAATTGCTGTTATTGTGAGATGTAAAAACAGTAGCCCAGGGCTTACACTGCCATTGTGAGCTAAATCTCTGTTGAACATTTGAAGACCACTGAAAAAACGCTCAGGTCTGAGTTTTTAGCTCTCATTGGAATCCAGTCTATAAATATGGGTGTCAGCATAATCTTTAGCACCCACGAAAGCAACCTTTCTTAAACTATAGATTCCAGTTCATAAGGAGGGTGATAAAATCAATTTAATGGCACACAAGTAGCAGTTTACTGAGAAAAATGTTGTAGAAAATATCTGGATGCATTGCTGTTACTTATCTTTTAATGGTGTGTATGTGTGCAAGTATGTGTGTGTGCACACCATACATCATGGTTTAAAAGTAGTGTGAAAACCATTTTGGGCACCAAAATCAGGACTGAGATGAGTCAAGTTGGCACTCAGGGTTTACATAATGAGGCACTCTGTCCTAAGGATCCTCGGTCATAATGGGACATAAAACCCAGTTGCAGTAAACAGCAAATCCTCATGTAGGTCCCGAAGGCTTTCCTGTTAATTTTCAGAAAATTAGTCAAATGTGTGCTGGGTTGATAAAGATTTCACGGGCAGCACTGGCAGAATTTTCCGTGTCCAAAAGAATTCAGATGCACCTGCTGAAGAACTAAAGAAGACAGTGAACCATATTTTGAATTCAAGGTGAATGCAGGGATCTTTCTGATTTAAGCAGAATATAAAAATGGAATTTATATTGGGAGCATGATTTATAGTGGGACTTCAAAGCAAGGAAAACCTTAACCGTGGTACCTTCATTCATACACCTAATTCTTTTTATGATTCTAGTCACAGAATTTGTTCCACGATTCTGGTCACCCCATATTTCTAAAATTTACAATAAGAGTGATTTTAACAATTTACAATTTCAACTTGAATGTGACCTGTTTTGTGAAGAGGTGTTCCCCTTTTCTGTTTGTTGGGACAAATTCTCTGTTATTAAAAACTGGGACAATGGCCAGTGAATTCAGTCATTATAGTGGGATACTGGCCTGTTTTATGGGGATTTTTTTTTTTTTTTTAGGTTTTTGGAGACAGGGTCTCATTTTTTTGTGGTTCAGGCTGGCCCTGAGCTCAGCCTCAAACTCACATCACAATCCTCCTGCCTCTGCCTCCCGAGTGCTGGGATTACAGGCGTGAGCCACCACGCCCGGCATTGTGGTATGTGGTACTGGTTGCTGCTGGGTGTGGGTCTCCACACCCAGTATTGTTATGTGGTTACCGGGGAATCGAACCCGGGTCCTTGC
>PVIR01038182.1:0-14714 GCA_004026965.1 Petromus typicus
AAAAGTTAAAGCCCCTGAAATGACAACCCCAAACACCCAGAAGCCAGACCTGACCCACTGGTCGATGTTGTGAGGATTGACTGGGTGATGTTGGTGGAAGTGTCCACGCAATTGCTTACGGCTGCCTTTTGCTACGGCACAGTGACTACAGTAGGTCTCTACCCTTCCACCTTATTGCGGTACATCTCAACCGTGGCTGAGAATGCTGGGTGAATTTTTCTGTAAGAGTTATCTTCATATATCACCATGCTATCCGCAAAACCTAAGTTAATCCTTTTTGACTTCAGATGAAATGAAAATGCTCACCTTGGCCTGTGAGACCTCCATTCCCTTTGTCACATTTAAGCCATATTCCAGCCACACTGTTTCAGCCACTGTTTATCCGTTTCGCCTTGTCCCAGCAGCCAGGCTGGTCTCCTTAACCTGTTTTACTCCTCCTCACCGTCTCTACTCCCTTCCTTTGTCCATGATTTTTTCTTTGTGGAATGCCTTCTTTCCCTTTTCATTCCAACTGTTTTCCAAGTGGCGGTCCAAATTATGATGTTTGTTCTGCTTAAAACCTCCTTTGACCAAGTCTTCCTCACATCATTTTCTTTTTACTTGCTGAAAGTCTGAACCTTATTGATTCATTTTATATGTTGTCTTAATATTGATCTCAAATTGTATAATACTGACAGGAAGGAAGGCTAACATTGAGTGCCTGCTGTTTATCAGGCATTGTTTTGTGTTCTTCCCAGTGATATTAATCTGACTGGACATTATAATTACCTGTGGAGTTTTTGAAAAATTGTCATGATAGAGGACTCTAATATTAGTCTGGGTTACGTCCATTGGTCAAGAATCTTTATCTTTGAAAATTGGTGCAGACAATTCTAATATGTATTCAGTGCTGAGAATTACTGATGAGGGAAATGCACAGAGTGAAATTCTTAAGTTTCATCTTATTATGCAGTGCACACTGAGAAATCTACATTTTTAAAAAGCAGATTCAGTTTTGTATGTTAAGAGATATGAAGAAATTATTCTAGGAAGACAAACTATATTCATCCATGTAGTTCTACCATACTGTGAAGTACTTGGCACTTGATTGGCAGTACATATTGTTTGCCTTGAATTAAAAGAACAGAATCAAGCAAGTAGACATTGTACCTTATTTTCTCGTGATTAATCTGTGCTACAACATAAAGACTCAGGTTTTGCTGTCTGTAAAATACTCGAGTCAGATTTCTAGGTGTAATCTCTTCCCTGATACTGACTATTACAATAAAGGTGATTTCTGATGAATAGAAGGATAAAGGTTAATTTATTTTTCTTGCAGATTGAAGGCAAGGTTTGCAACTGGATCACATAAATGAGTTGCTTTTATTTATTTGTTTTTAAAAATTGACTTTATTGGTACATATATACATTATGATCACATTTAACAATGAGGATTTGTACCAGGACATGATACCTCCTGATTTTCATTTTTTATCATTCCTCTGCCTTCTTTAGTTACTTTTAGATTGTGCCCCCCCCACCCCCCACCCTCGACCACCCCGCTAATGTGTTACTTTAATGTTTGGATTCAGAGAGGATCTGACTTAGTTCCAAAAATTCTAAGTCATATTGTCTGTAACTTGCAACAGTTTCCCACAGAAAGTAGGAGTTATGTTTGTTGGTAAGATATGTAGTATCTTGAAATGCTGTGCTAATGGAACCTGACATCATGCTGGAGCACTTGACTTGTATATTGTTTTCCCTTGGAGTGGGCGTTTCTTTTTCTTTCATGGAAATCTTGGGAGATGTGTCCATTTTCCAGGCTCTATCTTTGACTAACTGGCAAGTGTGTGTGCGTGAGATCCCCACTCTTGATCATTAGACTGAAAGTTGGTTTTTTGCCCATTTTTTAATATTTGCTGAAAGCGGTCATAATGACATTATAGATACTTGTCTTTTTTGAGCTTAAATGCTAATCTGCATGTAAGAGAAAGCATGTATTAAATTCATAGCCTAAAGTATAGTGAACACTTCGTAAACTATGGCCAGTATAACGGTTGTTCAGTAAGCCCACTGTGGGTCATTCATTGAGTAGCTACCTCTGCGTTGCACAGGGGGTGTTTAAAATGCTATCCTCCAGGATTAAACTGCTTTTTGTTTTCCTTCTGCCTTTTAAAGTTCTTCTTCAAAGTAGTTTTTAAGCTTCAAAAATTACTTCAAAGTAGTTTTCAAGGGTCAGGAAAGTTTCCTTGGATCTGTCAGTTTGTCACTTTGTTTTTTCATCAAGCTTGAATTTCTTCTCTTGTTCATTACTTTAAAAAAATACAAACTTAGCAAATGTTAAAAGCCTAACATGTACTTTTAATGCATTACACTATTTTAAGTGATTATTTCCTTTGACCATTTAGCACTCCTGCAATCACATACTCAGATGGATTAGCATTTGACTTATGTCAGAATAGGAGCGTGGGGGAAAAAAGGAGCACTTAATTGAAATTTCACAGCAATTTCCACATAAATCAGCTTAAACAAGGTGTATTAATGTATAGCAATGAGGAATTGGCTAATCTGTGTAAATATGTGTGTCAAGAGATGATTTAAACTGGTGAAGAAATCCTATACAATAGAACGCCAAGCCTGGTCATGTCACAAGGCATGAAAGCCTGTTCTTCAGCCAGAATTAGAATTATTCCTGTAGGTTTTGATTACATATTTATAGTCAGACTGTGATATTATCATTTTGATTATAGCTATCATTAAACATAATATATAGCAGTATAACAGATTGTTTAATTAAGCTGTTTTCTTGTTAAATTAATATTAAAATCAGACAGCTTCAAATCACATTCTTCATAAAATTTATGCTCATTTGTCTCAAGTAAAAGATTATTTTTTAATCTTTTATTTTCCACTTTTAGGGCTACAGAGCTAAATTGAGAGGCATTTTGGCTAGAGTTAAAAAATTTGTAATTTATGTATACTTTGTGTTATTTTAATGCTATTATAGTGTTGAGCAACAGTTTGCAAACAAACTTTCTTTGGTATTTCCAGTTAATGTTGTAAATATTTAACTCATATATATAAAACAACATTTCTGGATCTTTTTCATTTTTTCTTCTACCTAAACAAAACAAAAAACCAAAAAGGGATGAGCCTAGCAGTACAATAACTATGAATTAAGTATTTGCAGAATGTGCATTTTGGAGGGGAAGTATAATAGAAAACAGAAAGGTTTTAGAATGAGCAGTTTTTATGCTTAGAAATATATTTCCATTTTAAAAATCATTTCATAGATAAATAGTAATGAGAGTGTAAATCAATCTAAACATTGCCATCCTTTTGTAGTTAAAAATGTAAAATCCTAATGAAATTGTTTATCATTTTTTGTTCATTTTATAGTTAATATTACAACAGTTTTTGACATTGAAACTTCAGAAATGTATTGATCTTTTGAACTCCCAAATATTCTTTCCATACCTTCATTTTGTTACCATATTTTCAAAATGTTACTAAAACAAACACTTTATTCCTTGGAAATCTGAATGTTAAATAAGAAAAACTTCAGTAATGTCAGCTTTTCTTTTGGGGTGATAGAAGACTGCATGTCTGACAAGTCTGCAGTGCTAAGGCCTCAGAACTGTGAAATACAGCATACACTAGCTTTGGCTGTATATCTTGTTTTGATACATCCTTTAAAGAAATTGGTAAAAATAAGTCCATACTTCTCATTTGATTAAAATTTGAGTATGAATGTCTGTGTTCTTTGACAAGGTATATAGTCATATCAGAGCAGTATGAAGTTGCCATTTGAACAGGAAAGAATAATAAAAATTTTAACTCTGGTTTCAGATTTCAGTTTTAGTAGACACCATATATTAAGGTGTGTTGGCTTTCTCTTATTGTTTGTTTTTTTCTTCACTGGGGATTGAACCCTAAGTCTCCTTGCTGAGCTATGTCCCAGTCCTTTCAAACGTTTACAGATTTTTAGACAGTTTTACCAAGTCACTAAGTTGCCTAAAGCAGTCTTGAATTTGTGATCCTTCTATCTCTGTCTCTCAAAATCTTGGGATTATACATGTGTACCACTGTACCCTGCTAGTATTAATTTTTGATCTTCATTTTTTCCCCTAAGAAAACTAGAGACATTTCCTATTGCCTTAGCATTTGTTTAATAATTGAAAATTGGACTTTATAATGTTCTAGGTAAGAAATGAAATGTCCACTGTTAGGAACTTTCGACCCACATTTTCATGGTAGTAAACTCACTGTATTAAAATATATGGTGTATTTAAGACACTTCACCAAATCTTGGCACCTAGTGAGGTGTCAATAAAGGGGAGAGTTATTATTCACAATACATGACATTCTTTATAGCTATTTTTCATCTCCTGAATAATAGAGGTCAAAATTTCACTTAAAATGTTAATTTCAAATGAAGTAATTTATCATTTCTATGATGGTATTATGTCAAAATATCAGGACAACTTAATAATTAAACTTCAAAAAATTTGTAGAACATTTTGGACACCAAAAAGTCTCCTTTTCATACCTATGTTATAAGAACATTCATAAATATCCCTCATTATCTCTTGAAAATGTATAAAGTAGCATAGTTTAATAAAATAAGATGAATAGAATTATGTGGCAACTCATTATACTGTAACACAAAATGCTTTTATATTTTATATTTTTCTCAAGCTAAAATGTTATTTCTCAGATACTTTGCAGCAAGTTAATATAGCCAGAAACATCACTCTTTGTTACAGAGTCATTCAGTAAATTAACCATCAACAATGTGGCACCCCAAGTAACTGTATATTTCAAATAATCTGAACGTAAATAATAACATGTACAATATGTTTAAAAATTCAGTGTCAGTATATGGCATTAAAATTGCCTCATGGTAAGTAGAATATTTAGAACTGGCCTATTTAATGTAATCGTTATCATGTGAAACTATTTAAATGAAAATTAATTGGTTTTCAATAATCAATTACCCTGTCTCACTAGGCATACCTTGAGAGCGTAGTCACTGCACGTGGCTAGTAGGTACAATATCAGACAAGGCAGCCCAAACACTTCCACCATTACATACTGCTCTCTCAGATAGTGTTGCTGTAGTGTGCTTGAAATCCAGGAATAGTCGATATTTACTGTTTATAATTTTGACCACACAGAAAATGAACTAGCAAGCGTGGTATACGGCAGTTTGAGTCTTTCTACCATGTCTTCCAAATCTTGATGCGATTATTTGGCAAGCACTTTGGCCGGTGACAGCTAATTAAAATGACTAATTTCAGCACAGGTTATAACTGAGTAAAGTCATAGGAAGTGAAGTCCTTCTCTCCATAACTTTTAGGAAACCAGAGTTTTGAATATTGTCTGAAAGAAGTGGCTAATCACCCAGATCAATGCTCTCTCCGCAGCGCCTTCCAAACCCTTCCTTCTGAGTGCCCCGCCGTTCTACTCCGCGTGCTGCGGTGGGTCCTGTCGGCGCCCTGCATCCCCCACTGCCTTTCCAAGTAAGTTTTTAATGCTTCATCAGCAATGCCTCAGCTATTCTGTAAAGCAAAGCAGCAGGATTTAATGTGCTCAGGGAAGCTAATTGGTAATGCAATGGCAAGGAGCTAATTCCTCACTAAAATCACAGTGATCCTATTCAGGAGGTTTCCAGAGATTTATCAAACCTCAGCACAGTGAGTGATTGTGAGCGGTTTCTAATGGCATTGAAACCCAGAGCTGACACCCCAAGGAAAGCGACTTATTTCCCGTTTGACATAAAAGATCTCACAGGGAGCAGTGTGGCTCTTTCTGAATGGTGTAGCAGCGCTCTTCCCAAGAAGAGTGAAAAAACGAAGAGGAAGAAATGGTGTTGTGTGAAACTTACACCCTGCTTTAAGAAGTGACACTGAAAGTCATGAGATGTCTCTGGAAAATAATTATATATTGTCAAGAGCATGAAAGGAGATAAATGCCCCTTGTTTGTCATCTCGAAGAAAGCCAACCATAGCTGCAAGAAAGGTTTCTAAGGGAAGTTTAGACATCAAAAAAGCAAAATTTTCATAGTGTCTGGAGGTAGAATGAGAAGGACGGACTTTGCAGAGCTCACGGTGCAGGTGCAACACGTCCACGCTCATGCAAAGACACATGCCTAACTGAAGGTAAAATTCACATTGGTCTTGTGATGTTTAGGTAGAATAAGAGTCAGTAGGCAGGGAATTTAAGATTAGGATAAACAAGCCCAGTGGAGAGGTATGCTTATTTCAGCTGCCCAAGAGGAAGGGTGGGGGGCGACCATTTACTGAGTTTTAATGGCTCTGTCAGGTGACAAGCGAAGTGTCAAGTCAGGCCGAAGCACAGGGCTCTGGCACAGTTGAATTCAGATCCCTGCTGTCTCTGTGTTTTATGAATGTTTCAGAAGAGCAGTCGCTCAGCAGAATGATTCCTGACAAGTGAGGCAGCAAATGCTAGCAGTTTAATGAGCTGCAAGTTTCTGAGCATCTCTTTAGGGGCTGATACTTTCCCACAGAGCACTTCACATGGCGGGGACCTGGCTACAATGGGTGGCGGGTCCGTGACCAATCGTCACTTTCACTTGACTCATCCACACGCGACCTCACCACAATTTTTCACTCTGCAGATGAACTTTAGGAACCATTTCACACGGAAAAGGCTTGGGCAAGGGTCAGTTGCCCTTTTGTATGGTCATAAAGCCAGGCTCTGTGTGTCAGTCTTTTCTCCTGTCTCACATTCCAAGTGAATTTCTGGACATTATTTAAAGCATTTGACTGAAAAATAAAGCAGTGAATGAAACTGACTTTTATAGACTCATTCTAGCTCATCTTCCCATATAACCCTGTCCACCTGAAAAGGGTTTTAGTGGATGAGCTGAGTGTGTATAGGGACTTGCTGAATACATAGGGCCCATTATCAACTGTGGGGATTGTTTATTAACCAGCACTGATACACTACTATTTTTGAAGTGACCTATTAATTGTCCATTTAGCTAGAATGTATTGAATTCAAACAGAAAAATAGAAACCATGACTAAACCTTTTACTCGCTCCTTCAAGGTGGTCTGCTGTGAGGGTGACTGAAAACTGCTGTGCAAATTAAGGAGACATTTATCACCGTATTTTAGACTAGAAGGCAAAGATTTCAGGAGCGGAGACGTAAAAACCCAGATGTCTGACATCGTACCATAGGGCATCTCTGCAGAATTAAATCTTTAGTGTTAATTTTCAAGAGAGGAGATTGACAGAGCTCTCACCGTTTTGTTTTTTCTCCTTGTAACACTGAACTTTAAAATCTCTGGTGACAGTTCAGATAAGCGGAAATGGGAAAAAACTTCCATATCACAGGTGAGCATTCACCTGTATATGGGTGAGTATTATTTTATAGTGGTATTTTAAGTCTTAAAAAATTGAATCAGTTTAATTGCTAGAATACATAAAAGTAATGCTAAAGGTATTTCTGAGAATACTTCATCTTTTCAGCTGCTTGAAAAATTACCTTGCGTCTATTTTTCAGTCCATCCTACCTTGCGCCTTTTGCATCTGTGTTGTAAATAGTGTTATTTGTCCCTATAGATGTAATGTACTGTGTTTATCTTTTAAAAATAAACATACACACAGAAAGTCAGCGTAGCTCAGGTCAAGGATAGGAAATGTTGCTCTTTCTTCTTTTCTAAAGTTGGCATTAAAAAACAGTTTTAAAATACCACAAGTGTTTTTAATAAACGTTCATGTCTCATGTTATTAGTTACAGCCCTAAAATGAAATTTTTATTTATCATGTTCATTCATGTTGGCAGCAGCTACTAATGAAATAGTGGAATTATGCTGTCAATAAAGAGTTTCGCATCAACATGATGCCGAGGAACAGTTAATGAAGTTTACATTTGTACAATTCTTTTTTTCCTAAAGGTGTTTACTAGATTTTCTGTTTTTACTTCTTCTTTTTAATCATAGGGGTAAAACTTATGCCCAAGCTTTTAAATTATTTTCCATTGTACAAAAGAAGAAAAATGAACTGTCCAGTTAACTTGTATTAAGTTTCAGCTCAGAGAGCCAAAATTAAAGTTTATACTAAAAATTTTAGTAACTGATGAAATTGATGGTCCTCAACATTATTTCACAGTATTGACTTCACTCTTCAAAAGCATAGCAATCATATCAACACATTTGTAACTGTGCAGTTGAAATACCCACTTGACTCTTCACATGATTCATTTGTTTAAAATTGATTCAGTTTTTTTTTAACTTCTTAGATTTATGATCAGCTCCTTATTGCAATGTGGAAACAATCATTCACCCAGTGCCCTTCTCACATGCAATAAATGGTTTAATAGGTTATTTAAGCTCAACTCTTAACAGTGGGGAAAATTAAAAGGCAACTGTAAAAGTTTTCTCCTTCCCCAAAGCGATGCATGGAAAATCTTTGATATTACATCCATTAGGCTCTTCCAAACTAACGCATTTCTCAGCTAAAATGAAAGGGAAAATTGTGGAAGTTAATATAGATGATAACTTTTTTAAAAAGACCATCAAAAATAGGCATTTTAATTACATAGGCTAGCTATTTGAGTTAGTCAGATAATTATTTGATTTTGTCTTCAAGTACCCAACTTGAATTTGACCTTTCAAGACTTTGATAGCTTAAAAGACAACATTTCAATTTGGAGCTACATTATAAAAATCTGAGCAGGGACAATAATCCTGTGGGATAAACGATTATGTTTTTCTTAGGAGATTAATTGCTTCTGTTTGAGATTATTTTACCATCTTCACTTTCTTGTCACAACTTAAAAGATTGTTTGACTTTAGGATTTTGTTGACCGAAAGGGACAGTTCTTTCCACTGGTGTGGATTTTGATCGATTCTGTGAGGTGCACTATCAAAGAGGGAAAATTCTCTAACTGGTATTCTTGCCACTTGACCTAGCTGTTTCTCTCATTGCTTTCAGCTAGAGTGGTGAGCAGGCTGAGGAGACTGACCAGGACGTAGAGAAACCCACAAAACCCACACACTCTCTCGTGTCTATATGTGTGTCATACATTCATACGTATATATATGGGATATATGCATATATAACATATTAAGTATTTTTTAAACTGTAGCACAGTAAAGGCTTCAAAAGGATTCTTTTTTTCCTAATAAATAAGTCTAATTATATTGTCCGAAACATCACTGAATTTGTGAAAAAGTCGAGTATAGTTATTGACTTCTTGAAAGTGAAGGGTGGGTGTTTCATAAATAAATGACACTCATTCAACCAAGAGGAATGTTTAAAGGAGTCAGAGACTCAAAGACAATAGATTTTCCAAGTTGATGGCTCCATTCAGCTGTTCTAGAGAGGCAGTGACAGAGTGGGAGAAACTTTGCTCAAATGGAGTCCCTTTCTTCCCTAGAGAGTCCAGAGAAGAATGGGTTGCTTAACAATATAAAGTGCTTGTCCCTGATTTTGTCTTAATGCTTTTGTCTGAGCATAACCTAAATGTAATGCAGTGTCTTGTCACTGTTAGCCGATGTTATGTTCATGCCGATCAATGTTACCGATGTTAGCTTCTCATTAAAGAAGCACGTGCACACAAAAGAGAGGAAAGGGAGAATAGGTTGGGTAGAGCAAAGTGGGAAAGGGAGTGTCCATCCACACACTCTGGTGTGAGGATGTTGAATTTGCCTTTAGCAGCAGTCTGGGTGGACAGCAGAGATGTCAGCCGTCCAGTGCTCTGAAACGGTCAGAGTGCCTGCCCCTGTCCTGCTCTGGAGACTCACTTTAACAGGGATATTTAACAAACTCAGAAAAACCAGTGAAGGTGTAGATATCAATTAAAACAATGAAAGCTCTCTGTAACTGGAATTCTGAAGGGAACTGAACACTTGGCCTGAAGACAGGAAGTGATAGGGAGTGCTTGATGGGAATCTTCAAACTCAGTACGCTGCATAAAATATACATAAAAATAATTGCATTGGAACCACGGAGTAGAGTTTAGAGGAAGTCAACTTTGGGCTTAAGGAAAACAGCAAATCAAGCTATGTGATAAATATAAACCTATAGAGCATCTCAAACAGTAGAAGTTGCAAGCTTAACTTCCCTAGAGTTCAGATCTACTGAAATTATACTGTGTGGACACATACATACATACATGCACAAACACAAATACACGTGCATGTGCAAACATAAACACAGGGTAAGAAAACTCTTTGCAGTAGAGAAGTTACTGAGAGTATAGGAGAAATTGTAACTGTTAGGTATGCTGCGGCATGCAATAATGAGCCCACAGACAAGACCTGTCCGCATTCGAGGAGAGGTGATTCCAGGCAGAAAAGACACGCTCTGAGGCTTAAGAGAGCATACATTTGAGGAAACAGTTAATGGAGGCTGATGGCATTTCAGCTGGCCTGGGACAAATGGTGTCTCACTTCTTCCAGTTCTGAGAAGCTGTTGAGCCCATTAAAAGAAGGAGACCATTTTGTTTCTGAAGAGGCTGTTTGGTACTCTCTTTTTCTTGAATAGTCAAGAAATATCTTGAGTGTTTTTACTAGCAACTTGCAGAGGTCTTTTTTCAGTAAGTCATTCATAGACTTACTACTGTCTCTGTCCTTATAAATCTAGAAGAGCACTTGGTTATGAATGAGTTTTAAATACGAAGATCTGCAAAGGCAGAAAGCAGACCTAAGACATGACTTTTTAGAAGCGAGTTGTGTATAGCAGCAGGTGGCGGCTTGACTCCAGAGTATCCCAGATTGGAATGGAACAGGATTAGAGAGAAGGGCCAGGACCCCCTCAAGGACAGAGGCTATAGTGAGGTTAAGGGCAACTGAAACCTTCACAGTGTTTCCGGAAGCCTTGGGTGAATGGATATATTGGACAAAAGAAGCTGCCCTGAATGGAATGAGAAAACCAGAGATTGAGTCTAGCTAGGTCTGAGCACGGCATGAATAACTGGTGCACCTGTGCTGCGCTAGGACTCCTTTGCATCGCTGTGAAAGACCAGAAAGACCTGCAGCTATTTCCTCATGGGTTGATCACTAGAAATGGCAAGGCCCTGTTTGTTGTGTAGGACTGGCTGGCTGCTATAACTAGCACTGTCTTGTCTTCAGCCTCAAAATCTGGTTTCTAGAGGTTGAAACAGTAGGGAGAGGTCATGGCTACCCTGATTCTCTAGTGCTGATCGCTTATCTGTCCGCACCTTTCCCCCCACCGCTGTTGTGCATGCACAGAACACCTCCATTTATCATGTGCTTCACCAGGCTCTTCACAGAAAGAGTCTGGGGGGTGGCAGTGAAAACCATCTCAGGATCCAGAGAATCATGACTTTGAAAAGTTTCCTTGTGCCATCTTAGTGACTCTCCCTTCTTCTCTTCCACTGTCCTCTTACAATTCTGAAAATCTTCGATGCCATTTTAAAGGGCCTCCGCCCTCGTTGTTCTATGCTGCCAGCTGTACAGTATAACTTTCTGAAGCCTCACTTTGTTCCTATGGAAAATATCTACCTCTGGGGATTGTTGTGATGATTACATGACACATGACGTTGGCACATACATACACACACACATGGAGTCCCAAATACGTACTGAAGATGTATGATATTGATACTAATAATGACATATTCTCAAATTGACAGAGCCCGTAGCACCTCGAATTGGTAGCCTCAGCTATGCTACGAGACATGTATTTCACATCTGCTTTTATTATTTGTTGTCACTGAGTATTATCCCCTTACAAATTGGACACTTGTCATAGATTTAAGGATAGTAGATTTTTAGAAGCTCATAAGAGATTGTTGAGCCACCAGGAGGTTCTGGAAGTTCACCCATGTGTTTTGCAGGTGTAAGTTTGGCCACCTCTTTGTAGGTGTGGAAGGTGTGAACATGGCGTGGGTTCATCCGGGCGATGGTGAAATCCAGAGACTCGCGGGGAACACAGAGGGGAGGAGTGCTGATGGTAATAAGGGCAGCACCGCGATGGAGTCTCGTAGGAGCTCAGGGCACATCCCTTTAGGGAAACAAGCATAATGTGTATGAGGATATGGCAAATTTAGCAAAGCAAGAGAACAAGCCATCTTCCTTATCTGTGCCATATTTCTTGCTTATTCATTCCTGCGTTCTTATCACGGGGCCCTGGAATCTTAAGAACCAGACCCGTGAGTTAACATTTTAACCTTCACACTGTCGAGGCTCCTCATCAAAGACAGAGGTCTAGTTTCCACACAGGGCCCCCACACGTTAGCATGTGTTTCCCACATTGAGGATAATGGATTTGTGGATTTCCTTGATGGGAAGCTGATTTCTCTTCACAGAAAAGTAACTGGCAGGAAAACCTCTGGGTTTCTATTAGATGTTTCAGGAGTACTTCAGTGAGTTTAACTTCCTTGTTACTTTAACATGTAGATGCTAGTGAAGAAGGAGTGAGACTGAGTTAGAGTCATGAGCCTTACTAATAAACTCTTTGAAACATAATAATGTAGATATTTTTCTGCTACCTTTGGAGTTCTGTGAATTTGGTTTCGACTCAATATGTGAGTTTTAACAACTCAAAATATTTACTTTTTCTAAAATGCTGCCCTTGTCAAATTATAACTCCAGTTTTTTCAGTCTCCCTGTCTCTAAGTTGTCATCCTCATTTATTTCTGCCTTCTTCTCCGTCATTTCCTGCAGCCTGGAAGTAGCAGGCTCTGTCTGTGTGAGGCTCCTAGACTCTCCATGCCTCACACTGGTCTTCACACGTCCTCACTCTTGTGCCGGGCTCTCCCGAGACTATCGGCTGAGGAACTGAACTTCTAATGCCTGCCGTCTGTCTGTCTGTCGGGGCCTCCTTTTCAGCCTCTGCTCCTCTGCCTTCTCTGCCGTGACCTGTGGTGTTCATCTTACTGTAGTTGGATGTCAGTATCTATTTTGGGCTTTTTATTACCTTGAAGATGGAGTGGATCCATGTTTGCCTGCCACTTAGTAGCAACTCAGCCCCCTCCCAAATTATTGCCGAAGGGCTGCTATGATATTTGCTGATTTCCTTCAGAAAAGAGAACCAAACTTAAAAAGAGGTAGTGGGAATGATTATGTGTCCATAATTCTGCAATAGCCTATCTTAGTGTTTACTTTTTGCCTTTTAAATCTTTTTTCTCTGTGTTTTATTTAGTTGTAAGCATTCCTCATTATTGCTTATCGTGCTTTAAAAAATATATTGCAAGTTTTTTTTTATTTGTTGCTGCCTGATCTTTGTAGTTCTTATCTCTAATGGTTCTTTTTTAAAGTTTTGCTAGTCGGATAGTTTGCTTGTGCTTGTTTACTTTTGGATGTTTAGTGTTTCTCTCCTAATTTTTAATGCTAAAAGTGGTAATAAGGGTAGGTTGCATCCACTGAGAAGTCAAGAATACCTGAGTACAGGGAAAAGAGCCGAGAGGTGAATTCGAAAGGTGGTGGCGCCAACAGAGTCCTGAGTCCTTTGTGCAGTGTGGACGCTGGGCACCGTGGACCCCTTTTCTTCTCTAGTGAATGAGTGAGAGCTGTGGCGAGGACTCTTATAAGGACCAAATGAAATCCAACCAGGGGAAGTAGATCTGTGAGCTCTTTCATGTCGGGGAGGCACTGGAATACTGTATGCTGTTCACTGAATTCTTGGGGTAGCTTTATAAGAAAAGCTGAAAGGGACTTTCAACTTGCTCCAAGTCACACACTAGGTGCTAAGATCCAAACCCACTTATATTTTTAGCAATGGTTTGTCTTTATGAAATTTTACATAGCACAGAGTTCTTCACTTTATTTAGCAGAATCAGTCATTTTAAATAACACACAAGTGTTCTGACACCCTGGAATGGTATTTCTTTGGAATGAATGTGTTTTTCTGACAAGCTAATAAAACATATCAGTGTTCTAAAGCCTTTCAATTGTATACCCCCAATTTATAATGTATATAGTAACCAATCAGCTTTATTATCTTTTTTTTTTTTTTTTTTTTAGGTTTTTTGAGACAGGGTCTCGCTTTGTGGTTCAGGCTGGCCCTGAGCTCAGCCTCAAACTCACATCACAATCCTCCTGCCTCTGCCCCCTGAGTGCTGGGATTACAGGCGTGAGCCACCATGCCCGGCACTGTGGTATGTGGTACTGGTTGCTGCTGGGCGTGGGTCTCCACACTCAGTATTGTTAAGTGGTTACCGGGGAATCAAACCCGGGCCCTTGCGCTTGCAAGACAGGCGCTGGAACCACTGAGCTAACTCCCCGGCCCTTTATTATCATTTTTAACTGTCCCTATCTTCCTGGTCCTAGTGAAGCCTTAATCATAAAGGCCTACAGTTCTAAGGTTAATACTCAATTTAGATTTAAAAAAAAAAATTTTTTTTTTCAAGGTCTCACTTTGTAGTTCAGGTTAGCCCCAAACTCAGGCCAACTTCGAACTGAGAGCAGTCCTCCTGCCTCTGCCTCCTGAGTGCTGGGATTACAGCTTTGAGCCACCACACCCTGCCTCAATTTAGATTTTAATACAAACTGTTCAGTTGTACATGCAAAGTAGCCAACATAAGCTGAGCTCCTGTATCGTTTTTTACTAGCCTAAGTCATGAACCTGACTCAATTTCTTTTTCTTACAAAGTTACAAATCCAGTTCTTAAATACTTCATAGTTCCTTTGTCCTGAGAATTCCTGGAAAGATAATGTTCCAGCCCGTGAATCATTTCTCTGAAATAATATAGAAAGGCAGTTCTAAGATCTCTATACCAAAGGATATTCAGAAAAGAAA